>WAAD01003500.1:138666-154213 GCA_013389945.1 Fregata magnificens | reverse complement strand
GGATTATGTTTTCCCAGGTGCAAGACCTTACACTTGTCTTTGTTAAACTTCATAAGGTTCTTGTTAGCCTCCAGCCTATCGAGATCTTCCTGCAGGGTGGCTCTCCCTTCCAGAGTGTCTACTTCCCCGCTCAGTTTGGTATCATCAGCAAACTTCATCAGGCTACACTTGATCCCATTATCCAGATCACATATGAAGATATTGAATAAAGTAAGTTGAAGTGAATTTTAACCAAACAGTAACACGCACAAGGAGCAAATGCGGGAACAGCTATAGCAGAGTAATTATTTGTTATGCTGTGGTAAATTTGGATGGTGTCTCTGAGCCCTTAGCAGCCAGTGACCAGCAGTTGAATTCCTCTTGCCTTACATGTGGTATCTCACAGAGGCGCACTGTGCTAACTGTGCCTCTCAGCTGTGTTTTGATGAGAGCCATACTGCCCTTCCACCCTCTAGCACCTGCATCCAGACCTCTTCCAAAAGCATCTTAAAATATTATCAACCTACCCAGTAATATAGAGGTCATGCCAACGTTATTTACAGCCAAATATGTATTTAGCAAATGCTAAGCTAACCTGTGCTTTCAGGCAATAACAGCTTTGATGAAGTAGCATCCTAAACTAACTCTCAGCTGTTCTTGACTGTGTCAATGGTCTTTCGGGGCTGCTTCTGCCCAGTGTATTCTCAAACAAATGGTAGCTTTAGCTGCATAAATTCTTAGCTGAAATTGCTTCCTTACTGCAAGGACTTCATCATGTTGCTCCTCCATGTTTGCCCTAGAACAGAAGGCAGCAAGCACTCCCACAGGCAGGGAAAGACCTTTCCTGGAAGGTGCAGGGACCACCCTTCAGCTTTTTGTTGTGGCCTCCCAGATAAGACTGCTGCCTGAATTGTGAACATTTCTCCTTCACTGCATTTCAGTGCAAAGCCCCAGTGATTTAAGGTCAGCCTTTGAGGGCACAGCCCTCAAATAGACATGGCCTGTTGCATTAGGAGGCAATTCAAGAAGTTGCTCAACTTTAGTTACTGGTTTCTGGGTGAGAACTGATAAAAGACTATGCTGAAGCTGACTTTGCCTTGAACAGACTGGATTACTTGGGGAGCTATGTGGAGAGGAACAGCAAGCAAAGAGGCAGTAAACGTCATAACCCTAAACACCTCCCAGTTATACTTCTCAAGATTACAGTCTTATCCCTCCCTTTCAGCACCCACATGTCAAGATATGCATTCTCCGGGCAAGCGTTGATACATCTGCTTATTAATGGCATTCGCCCATATTCCTACTCAGAGCTACATGGCACTGCATGTGCCATGTTTGTGTCAGGTGTCAGGCCTCGGAATGAGGCTTTGTGCCACATGTATGGGGTAAGCCACAGGTATCAGGTATGCCCTGAAAAATGCTCCAAGCTGCTCTCCCTACTAACTCAAAATCCTTTAGCATCTTCAAGGTTGTGACTTGAGCTAAGGCTCTGAGCAGCTTGCAAACTGGGAGGTGGAAGTAGCGTTTAGGCTGCTAGCAGATGACAGCAGATGGAGAAAAAGGATATGTCCATAGTGCAAAAAGGAACATGGTCCACACTATGGTCATATCAGCACAGTGTCATTCCAAGCTCATTAGGCTTGCTGAGATGTAAAGCTTATTAGTTCATGCACATTGGCTTCCTTTCACAGCCAGACTGTTTCCTGAGGCTAAACTAGCATGCTGGCACATGTGCTACACCATATTGTCATACCAGCTCATTTGACAGAAGTTCAGACAGCTACGCACGCCTCTTCTTGTGCACTGTAGCTCTACTCTAGGTAGCTGGGAGGGTAAGTAGTGACTGAGCTGTGGCTTTTGACACTAGTACTTGCATGATGCTGATAAGTATTTATGATCCTGCCCTTACTGTCTTTAAAAATCTAGTCCTAGATGTATGTAGGTTTCCAGAGTTGATAGATAGCTGATAATAGCCTGATAACTGCAGGAATGGTCACTTTCTTCAGTACAAGACACATTTTTGTGGGCCACTGGTATAGCTTCCTTTACAAGACGTGAATCATTCTTTCCCAGCTCACATTGATGCTCTCAATAAAAAGGTGTGAGTACATACATCTAGACGATGTCATCTTCCGTTGACACCTTTCTTAATGAAAGACCCATATTACTGTTAGTCTCAGGACAATGGATGCTTTTAGAACAATTTCTGGACCTTTACTTTCCTTTTCTTTATGTTTCTTTTTAACCTTGTTTGTGTTCAGTCTTAATTATGCTCATTTGTTAGACACCACTGCTTAGAAATCCATACCGTAGCAGCTATGACTTTAGCAGCTAACTGCTCGATGACTTTCCTCTTAGGAACTAGCTAGAATACCTGCCTGTTTAGCAACAGCAGTTTCTCTTTCTACCTAGTAAGTAGGCCAGGAGTGCATCCTTCAAAGACCACTATCCAAGTAAATAAAAAAATAGAGTCAAAAAGCCACACACTGAGCCACTAGATGCTTTACCACATTTCCCAAATGCTCGCCTTCCAGTTCCCCTCTTCCCCCTTGAAGCCCTTCTACCCCAGCCAGAGAAGTTGCACTCCTACTACCTATTTCCCTCATTCTCCTCCAACCAGCTCCAGTAGCTCCACGCAAGAGGCCATTTTGCCACCCCCAAATTGAGCATTATTATTTCAAAATTTTACTGCTTACTGCTACTGAAAATCTAGGGTTTTGGATCATGAGTAGGGTCAGGTACATATAATCTTTGTATTTGGATCTTAACCACAATACTGGACCATGTAAATGCTTTTGATTTATTTTGTTACTTTCTGTTTTCCTCTTTTGTTCTCATTGGTCTCTTTTATCTTTCCTCCTCTCATGTAAAAATAAAAAAGAAATTGCTTCAGAACTTTTAGAAAACATTGCAAAAAAACCCCCACCCTAAAAATCCTTCCATACTGTTAATTTCACATCTGCAAAAGCAGATATGAAAAACCTCTACCACCCACCTTTGGTCAATAAATATCGTTACTGCAAACAAGCATGAATTGTAGGAACTGAACAAATCAAGATGCGCTTTTGACAGGTTCATTTGGCAGTGTAGGAGGATATTCTACAATTCTAAAAATATGTTGTATTTTCACAGACATTTTGAGATGTCTCTGTAAGTTCTCTTACAGAAGATGGCCCAGGGCCCATATGGTACAAGTCAATCTGACAGATGTTATATAATAATCTTCCTTGATTAAACTAGTACAAGACATTCTTTTCTCACCAACCAAATAACAAGCAAGAAAAACCCCATCCATTCTGAAATAAAACACCAGCAACTAGACAGGCATGATAGAGCTAGAGACCTTGTTATAAAGAACGTTGTGGTCATGTTTGGGAAATCCTTGTCCCTCTATGTCATGGGAGGAGTCCATTATCAGATGAGGTAAAGTAACAAACAGGACTTATTGGTTCTAGAGCTTATACCCATGTTATTAATTTGAAAGCCAGATTAGAGAATAGCGATGTACACCAAAATAATTCTTTAAAAGGAAAGCAATAGGAAGAGAGGGACATATTAGAGCACTGATAATAATTCAATTACTTTGCACAGAGAAACTGAAAGCAACTCATTTACAGAGAAAGTTTGCATGATATTTTGTGGGAATAGAAAGGGTCTTCAAAGGTTGTGTTTCAGACACTGCAGGAATAGGAATCAGATATCTTTTGAAATAGGAATATGCTATTACTTTTTTTACTATATCCATGCATATAAAGGGCACATTGGGATATTTTCCCAAGGGAGTTTACTGAAGTGGCCTTAAGCATGCAGCATCTTTTAGGAGCTCATTAAAAATACCACAAAATAAAAAAGTCTTTAAGCTTTTCTTCAAGTTGCTCAAAACTGCATCTGAGTCTCCAAAGCTGCTGATGAGAGGGAAAAGGATGTAATGAGACCATGCCTATATTGCCAAAAAAGACAATTTAGCTCTGAAACATCTGTGCTGATCACCTAAATTAAACACGCAAGAAAATAACCCAAAACTATAACTGTCTTTAAAGACTATGGCAGAAAAACCTTCAAGCTTTTGCACATAGACATTTGATTTTCTTATACCACATATGCTCATGGAGGCTGCAGTTTCTCATTTTCCTTCGTTTTCTGAGTTGTTAAAACTGCTTTAAACATTTAAATGTCTTTTATGTGTTACATGTATTTTATGTGCACAGAGCCTCACCATATTGTGTTATGATTTGGACCTAATTTTGCAAGCCTGCTTTTTTGGTATTTTATTTATATTAGTAGTCATGTGGGGATGACTATAATTCATTAATCTCATGAATAAATTTTTACAGAATTGGATCTTTAGTCTAGATCCAGTAAAACTGAAATCAAAGGGCATTTTATACCATAATGCTTTTGTGGATCTAGATCTTTGTTACCTTTTAGGATTTTTTTCTCTCCTTCTCCCTCAGAACAGTTAATCATCCTATCTTGCTTAATTGCTCAAAACTGTATGTTTATGTTTACACAGCAACCTCAGAGACTGAAGATAGGAAAAGAAAATCCTCTGATCTAATGATATAGCGCTATATCTTGTTCAGGGTTGTCAGTCAGCACTCTCAATATCATGCTATTTATTCTGATGTAAAGACATTTAAACATGTAGGAAGACTCCCATTCATTTTATTGGTCTTGGCATGCTTG
Source organism: Fregata magnificens (assembly GCA_013389945.1). Classification (NCBI taxonomy): domain Eukaryota; kingdom Metazoa; phylum Chordata; class Aves; order Suliformes; family Fregatidae; genus Fregata; species Fregata magnificens. The sequence continues at coordinate 149,548 of WAAD01003500.1, read as the reverse complement.
TCTAAGTCTCAGCTAAAGCAACAGTCTTCTGTCCATCTTGCATGAAATTAGACTTCATCTTATTGTACCAAAACTCCTGGGAACTAATTACAAGTCTATTTTTATAGTAAAACAAGCATATTACAAGTTTACAAATTGGGTGTATGTTTACTTTCCTTAGCTCACATACTGTGCTCTGGAGTATTATTCCCATATGTAAACAACACTGCAAATATAAATTGCCTAAGTGGCTTCCCTGTTGTCAGAAACAGCTGTTCAGTGTGGTAGTTACTTCATCTTTTTTTAAAAACAGATACTAAGCCCCCTGAACTAGTTCTCTTTCAAGTGAGTAGCAAAGTAGAATACTGTAGTAATTATTTTCTTCATTGAAATTTTTTTTCATTTGAAAGTAAGTGTCCATTCATAAAATGAATATACGAACATTGACTGAGGATAATAGAAAATTGTGGGCCTAAATTTAAGCACTCAAGAGTATGTGACACTCGTGCTTAATGCTAAGCATGTGTTTTAGTGTTTTGATAAATGGAGTTCTAACACATCAGCTTTCCCTACCTCCTTGTGAATGGATGAGGATTAATTTGATTCTTTGTACTCACAGTCTGTATTTGAACCTTCAGGTGTGCTTTTTTCATTCTTTGAGAGGTGGGGGTTTTTTTTTTTCAAATGCAAGGGCTAGGTATATTTTCATTTGTTAAAATAAAAAGAAGTGATTTTGTAATACCAGGTGACTGGATTTAAAAGAAACACCAGACACTATGATGAGACTCATGATAAAACTATGAATTTCCAGAAGCGGGGAAGGAAGTCACTGCTATGTTGTAGATAAGGAGACAGAGCAGTTGTGTGGATACTCATATCTGTGTGTGCGACCAGGGTAGCACAACACACCAGATGCACATATGCTAAAAGGCACAACTTCCCTGATATCTTTGTACCTCTCTGGCAACACGGTAAGCTGGTACCTACTTTCACCTCCTCTAGCGTTTGAGGCTATAACGATCATAGACAGTATGCAAGAACCAACAGCAAACACGACCTGTAGAATATTAAGATTTAAGCACTCTAATACTGTATTATTAATCTCAAAAATCAACCTTGGCATTCTCCAGACTAAGTCTGTGGTAAGAATGACTGTCCATTTTTCATACACTTATTTTAGCAGACGTCTCAGCAGCTACAGGAGTAGTTTTTATCGAGGTGGGAATTTCAGAGCTGAGACCACTGAAAATGAAACATCTCACAAGGAGATGATTGAATTGATATTAAAGGGTGCACATGTGGTGATGGAATAGTCCAGTGTGTATTGTAGGTACTATGACACCTACACATTGTTCTGAGTGAACTAGAAAACCTTAAGTACTTTGGAACAAGTAGCATTATCATTAAAACATTAGAAGGATTAACCAACACAGTTGAGCAGAGCCTTGCCCTTGATATGGAGGGTGTGGTATACATATTTAAACAGGCACTCCTTAAAAACAGTCCCAGTTGTACCTGTAGTGAACAAACAGGCTTGACTCACCATATTTGTCAAACCTTAAAAAACGATGATGTCAATAGTAGCATGGATGTTGCACATGACTTTCTCAGGAGAAGAATTAATACCAGACATCAATGTTAATTCCCTTAGCTATTGTTTCCATAGACTTATAAAGATCACATCAAGTCTGGTAAGAAAAATAGATAATCAGAGTACCTGTATTTTCAAAAAGTTATTGTTAGAGGATGATCCAGGTAGTGACCAATGGCTGAATCCAGTCCAGCTTACGTATGGTTTTCTGCTACAGGCTTAAGACAGATGTGGAAAAGCCCGTCATCTGAATGCCTGTGGCAGATGTGGCACTGGGAGTGGTTCAGGAGGGGCCTCTGGTTTCCAGGCTGGAAAAGCAATCTGCTCCACCGTGCTCCATGAATAGTGCTAGGAGTGGCCATTATTGTACTTCCTCCATGTCAGAGCTACACACAGAAGGAGTCTGCCTCTACAAGAAAGCAGATCTCAGAATAAAATACACACAATGTGTTCTCTGTCCTTTTTCACTATTGTTGTTTCCAGCTCTTTATCTGGGAACATATATTTCAGGTTTTAATGCCTTTGGTTTAGAGCTCTCATCCTTTCTGAGGAAGGGGTGTGCTGTCACATATGTTTGAAAAGGCCCTAGAGTGTTGGGGCCTCCTTTATTTGGCCTCTGGTTTGGACCCTAATATATGTCTGTGTAAATAAATGAACTGAAAAATAATAAATATACACTAATAAAATCATATAGACATAAATGTATTATATGCTATTTGTAACATTAATAACACTACAAATAAGATAAACTGGTAAAATCTGTTAATATAATATTTAAAAGTTATTATAAATAGAGTGTAGTATGTACATATTATTGAAGAAATTTATGTTAATGCACAGAAAACCATACAAAGAGAACTAGTGGAGCTGTACAGTGATCAGAATATAACTTCTGAGAGCTATGATTAGGAGATAATGATGGATGTGTCAATCTATCCAGAAATCCACAGGACTCTTTAAAAAATGCATTTTAATGCCATCTTGGGGGGCAGGGGTAAGATATAATATCAGACAATAAAATAAATGCATATTCTTTTTATTCATTAGTATGAACAATAAATTCCTAAAATTCAAGAGTACGTTCAAGAATAATTAACTTCCCCATAGCAGAGGTGACGCCACTGGAAGTACAGAAGTAACTTCAACCCTCCCCTTGCATATTTAGCAAAAATTGTGATTAGGCACTTCTGGAAGCTGCCAAGAATAGCCCAAGCACACATCACTTCACTGCTTTGCTCCTGAGTAAGTTATTTCATGCCATTTCCAAGCTCATTGTCTACCTTCCTCTACAGTTTCAGTTGCAGAGGTTGTTTTCAGTTCTGCTCATAAAAATGTTGCAGTTTACTACTGTTGACATCACGTACAGTGCTGCCAGTGTAGGAGATAAGTTGTGCTCCGGATGCTGCTGAGTGGCAATTGTGAGTGAAGGACCCTCTATAGACTCTGTACAGATGGCTAAACAGACTCTCATTTTCAGAATAGAAAACCTCACTGTATACAAACCATTTTCAGTGGCTAATTACGTGGCCAGTCTGGGGAAAAGAAGCAGTATACTCAGGATGATTTATCAAGAAGAATAATTTCCTTTCTGTTATAGCTGCTAATGACCTCTTACTTTAAAGTTGGATATCCTCAAATATTAATATGTTTTAAGATTTCAGACTGAAAGCGTGTGTGAAGATTCCAGGAGGTGAAAAGCAAATAAATACTTGGGTTGCAGTGGAAGCAGTTGTTTACAGTGCTGCATTGTTTGAACATACTGCAAACAGGCAATGGCTTACAGCATCTCCTGCTGAAGGGGGACATGCTGCTATCACCAAGGGAAGGAATGCACAGATTAGTTGTAGTGACGTGCCTAGAATATTTGGAGCAGAGTGAAGTGAGAAACGAAGACCTCCCAATGCTGCCCCTATGTATAGCATGGCCATATACTTGCTGCCAGAAAGTCAGTGGCTAGCGTGCAATGAGAAGTGCAATAAGGACTGAACTGATCGTTTGGGGTCTTAGGCCATAAAAATACCAAGATGTACAATTTTAAGACCAAGAGATCCAAAAGGCAAGAGCCCCTTTAAATACAAAGGTGGGACTAGGCAGTTGAAAATCAAGGAAAATTTGGAAACAATTGAAAAATCACCCATGTATCACAACAGATACTTTTTAATGATGAAAAGAATGGAAATCTTCTGATACTTTTAGAGGTTTGTAAATTTTTAACATGCTGCTTTTTTTTTACATTTGACATTTCAAAAGAAGAGAGCTCTTCTGACAGTATATAAAACACAATTAAAGGCCAAACTGTGTATTTACCCTGTTGTGACAAGGGCCTGTTTCACCTAGATATCCATGGATGCAGAAGTGGGACAAGGTCATTGTTTTATGAACTACTACAGGCGCTTTATGGGGAAGGGGGGAAAAAAAAAAGCTGCTTTTGCTTCTTTTTTCTTACAGATATCAAGCTTATGCATTCTTAGTCTGGGGCTAACAGAGGTAAACTGAGGAGGAACCAGTTTTGGGTTGGCAAAGGGATAAATCTTACGACTACATTTCTTATGCAGAGATCGATGTAGAAAAATTGCAAAGTAAAATGATAAATGCTAAACAGATCTCATTCTTCTTTCACTCACATCTTCCTTAAAGAAATTTTCTTCCAGGGCTCTGCAAGCAATATTTGGTTTGCTATGTTGATTAATTTTTTTAAAGTAAAATCTGCAGAGATTTACTGTGATAAAGGTGTGGAAGTTTTTGAAACAAAAATATTGTTCATTTTTAAATAGAAGCTCTGCCTTTATTCTCATTCATAATTACCTCAGATTTTCATAAACCATGCCTGAGACTGTCCCTAACACGTTTTTTTCTTCCTAATGTCTGGGAGTATTGCCTCAGAGTACCTCGCTGTGGCACTGACTAGGATAGCAGTGACATGTTATTTTCCTCATGATTTTCTGAGAGAGTTTTTGGTCCTAATTTAGTGTCAGACTGCACATTTTCTCTTGTGAGGCCTAAATCTAATCGGATTGCATGCAGTTCCATCCATGGAACTGATTAGAATTTGATTTCTTGAAACAAACCGAGAAATTTAAACAGTCTGAGCAGAGGAAAGATTAGTTCATCACCACTGAGGACGTGGATTCCTCTCTGGCTAAGACTGTAGGAGAAGTAACCTTCAGTGGAGAGATGCCTGAGCAAGTCCCAGACAAGAACATTTCTCCAGTAATACCCAGCTATTAAGATGTACCAGTCTCAGACTGGTTTATCCATGTGGTTCCATGCCCAAGCTAACAAGCCTGCCCAAGCTAAGGAGTACAACACACCGGAGCAATCCCACAGAGGCCTGCCAGGATGATAAGGGGGCTGGAGCACATGGTGTACAAAGGAGCGGCTGAGAGAACCGGACTTGTTCAGCCTTAAGAAGAGAAGGTTCGGGGAGACATTTGCTGTCCAAAACCAGAAGCTGACGCTTCTTGGAGGTACACAGTGGAAGGACAAGAAACAATGGACCCAAGTTGGAACAAGGGAAAATCTGACTCAATTAAAGGAAAAAAATGAACTATAAACTTCTGCAAGGAAAGAATTGCTGACAGTATGGTCATAGCATATGTACAGAGATACATTCAAATAAAATACAAAAAGCATTTAAATAATTTCAGGAATGTTTTAAAGGTCTGGGAGATGGCAGAACATGATACCTTTTGTGGTGGTTTAACCTGGCAGGCAGCTAAACACCGCACAGCCGTTCGCTCACTCCCCCCCCCCCAGTGGGATGGGGGAGACAATCAGTGAAAAAAAAGTAAAATTCGTGGGCTGACATAAAGACAGTTTAATAGGACAGAAAAGGAAGGGAAAATAATAACAGTAATAATGATAAAAGAATGTACAAAGTAAGTGATGCACAATGCAACTGCTCACCACCCACTGACCGATGCCCAGCCAGTTCCTGAGCAGTGGTTGCTGTCCCCCGGCCAGCTCTCCCCAGTTTATATATTGAGCATGACATCATACAGTATGGAATATCCCTTTGGCCAGTTTGGGTCAGCTGTCCTGGCCGTGCCCCCTCCCAGCTTCTTGTGCACCTGGCAGAGCATGGGAAGCTGAAAAAGTCCTTGACTAGTGTAGGCACTACTTAGCAACAACTAAAACATCAGTGTGTTATCAACATTATTCTCATCCTAAATCCAAAACACAGCACTATACCAGCTACTAGGAAGAAAATTAACTCTATCCCAGCTGAAACCAGGACATCTTTGCATAACGTTTTAGGTTGTCTAGCATTTTAGAGAGGTTTCTGGCGGCAAATACCTCTCTCATTCTGTAAGCCATATTCATTTAGAGCCATCCAAGCCCTGGAACTACCAAAATTCTCCTTCAAAGATTAATTTCTGCTGCCTAGTTACTTATGCTTTTATGAAGGAGGAGCACATTCCCTATTTTCAAAAACCAAAAGTATCCGAAAATCCATTTGCAGAAGACTTATTATTTCTGCTTAACAACCTCTGTATGCAATTTCTCTTCGAAACACCATTTCAACTCTACTTTGCCTACCCTATATACTCCAAGTTCAGGTACTATTTTTTAAAAAGAGTGATTCAAATGTAACATTAGCATTAAAATATTCAGTTACATGTTAGACACTTGTTTTTCCCAAACTAGTTCTAGCATTCTTTGAAAGATGGTTTTCTGAGAATGAAATACTGCTACCTTGTGATCAAGGGTATTCAAGAGGGTCACAGGAATGTATTTCACTGGAAGGAAAAAAGAACAATGAAAAGACCCTTTCCCCCATCTTCTCCCACAGGAAAATATTGTGACTGTTTCCAGTAATGGGAAAAGTACACTGATGCTTTTTATTGTCCCCTGATTATGCTATCTTAATTTCTATTCCTTTTCCTCAAATCTAATGCTTATTATGCCATCCTCCTATATTTCTGCTACCATGGTCTCTCATGCATCTACAGTCAAATGTTCTTTGAATCAATCAATAGGATTTAAAAACTGTTGTGAATTCCGACTCGAACCATTTTGAGTCCTATTTGCATAGCTCCAATCACAAAAGGAAAAATAAAAACTCTCATTTTATTAGGAGTTCAAACCTTTCCTGCTACTAAGGATCATGCTTTCACAACTCTCCCATTTTTTCAGACACATCTGATTCGGTAGGGATTGGACCAGAATACCTGCACTCTAACAAATGGCAGCTGATGTTGAAATTAGGTAGACTTCAGAGTAATGCAGAAACTACTCTACAAACTGTTAGTGGTAGAGCAGGCAAGCAAAAAAATGCCTTTAAAAGAGAGTCCTAACTAGGACTTCTCCTTTGCCCCTTCAGCATTTATCAACCAAAGATGCCGTTCCAATCCACAAAAGGGATGAAACCAGAATATCAAAGCTATTTAGGCATGCAGATGAGGGGGGTTTACAAAAGTGTCTTAGTGATTATGTTAACTTGCAGGTTTCCCCAGTGCCCCTCTGTATCCAGAAGATCCTAAATAGCTTTGCTAATCTAAGTCTAAGGAACCAGTTTGCCTATTAAGCAATAGCAATATTCAGGTGACTGTGGGATTAAAATTTCATTACTGCTTATTTTATTTCTCATTAAGTTTGTATTTTCATTCAACATTAATGTGAGCTACCTACTCTAGGCAGAATATATGTGAGCAAGTGCTGTTATAAAGCATATATTCTGGATTGCTTCATATATAGACATCAGGTGACAGCAATAAGAAGAGGTAGTAGTACTACGGGGTAGTGTACGAAAGATGCAGGAATTGACTGCCTTAGCAAATGATGCTAAATTTTTTTTTTTCTCATTAGGCAGCAGGTATTTTCAAAAGGAGCTCAGCAGAAACCAAGTAGTATCTTTATCCCATTTAAAAATTACCCATGTGTTTATCCAGCATGTTTCAATTCATATTCTTAACCTAATAACTCTTCTCAGTTACTACTATCCTCATTTAATCTTTGGACCAACTGCTCTGCTATCTCACCTGTTATATGAATGCAGAACATTTTCTCCAAGCTGGTAGTCTGAAATATGGAATTAGAAATAGATCCTGCATGTTATTCTATTTAAAAAAAAATTAAAAAAAATAAAATTGCTGTCAGTTGGACAGCTCTGAACTACAAATCTGAAGCATAAATAAAATTCAAACACCCCCATCTCCTCTTTATTTCAAAATCTCACACATACACATCATCTTGACCTTACTCACTTTATGAAATAATCAGTGTTGAGCTAAGCTTGTAGTGTGGGGGTTCTATAGTGTGAAATTAATGAGCTCCATGGGATCCCTTATATTTGGGAGGCAGAAGGAAGTTCTGTGGGGAGGTGTGAAGTCTACTCATGCCAGTGGAAATGTGTTGTGTGGGCACTGAGGTGCCTTTAAGAGGAGTTCCGTAATCTGACATTTTCTTGCTTTCAAGAGTTTTCTCTGCATGGATGTTATACTTACTCAACCTTAACTGATTCAAACAAAGTTCTTCTGTATGGGAATATGCACAGTGAGTAGGGAAGTACTCAAAGTAAGGCTGGTGAAACCAGTCACAGGTTCTGATGCCACAAGAAGCTAAATTCAGCACTGGTGCGAGCAAGCTCACAACGTACCAACCTTGACCTACTCTGAATTTGGAGCAGAAATATTCCATTAGTCACCATTTGGACACAATATCATCCCTGCTACCTGGCAGTGTAGTATGAGTGGGACTAGAAGTGTTCAAAATCCTTTATCATCATCTGAAAGCATGCAAGTCTTATTTACTAAGGTTGGGTTTTTTGGTTTTTGGGGGGTTTTTTTGGCTTTTTTTGTTGGTTTTGTTTTGGTTTGGTTTGGTTTTTTTTGATTCTGGAGTCTGTTTTCTTACAATCCTGAACATCAACCTTACTTTGGCATAAGGTTCATAACACTTCAGAATAAGTGTGGGTCCACTAACAGTATGTGTGTATGTCAGCAACATGACTGTGTAGGTCTGTTGAGAAGTATATCTGTGCTTTCTGAATGGAGGTTCATGTAGAATTTTTTAATTTGACTTCCTTTTTAAATTGCTGGACTTTGATGCAGACTTTATTTCAGGTGATTTATGAATGTGACACGAAGAAAGGACCAGCACAAAAGCTCCTAATTAGCACCACTATAGTCAGTACATTCCTCAGCTATCATCTCTCAACTTTCACCTCCTCTTTAACCCCAAATATGTGTTTGAAAATAAAATACTAGTGGGTACATCTCCAATTAATTTTGCCTTGTTAAACTTTTTGTGAGAACTAGAGGAGAATTTTGTGCTTTTGTGCATTTTAGCTCAGTGTCTGCAGATAAGTGTTGAATAGGCAGGTACTGCAACTTTGGGAATGTTTTGTGCAGATGTCTGCAGCATGGGTAATCCTCCCTGGCAAGGAATTTAGTAACTTTTAAAACTGGGTTACAATTATACTTTGATAAAGCCTTACACTTAATTCTACCTCTTTTTCCAGGGAGCACATACCTCAGGTAATCTCACTTTATTACACCAACCTGTTATTTGATTATACTGCCAACTAAAGCTTTGGTTAAGGCAGCATAATGATTTCCCTTTTTATTCAGTTATTCTCCAATTCAGAAAAAATCAACTTTTGGCTCGAGTATTCCTTGCTTGGTTTCTACCCAAAAAGAATTTTTAAAATGTTTGATCAGAAATTCGTTTCATAATGTGAGCGTGGGAAAATAGGCAGACATTTCTCATTATAAAAAAGGCACTGGTGTTATTTTGAACATCTGTACAACTGTAATGGAGAGATGTTAAAAGCTGAAATTGAGTGAAAAATTGTTTTGATTTGCTTGAGTTATAGGCTTTTGAAAACAGGACCCTGCACTTGGTCAAAGTAATTTTTTTTCACTAACATAGCATCCTGTGATGCTTTTATGGCTAATATACTAAACAGCCAGGCACTGAGGGAGCATTTCTGTGCATTTTCAGCTGGAGCTGACAAAAAAACCTCTGCAAAATGGAAAATGGTTTTCAACAAAATTGATTTGCCCTTCACTGAAAATGTTCATTAAAATAAAACAAATCCAAGTGCAATCATTTTGAATCTTGAAAAAAAGGAGGTTTTTTGGTTTTGGGTTTTGTTTTTTTTTGACAAACATCTAAACTACTACTAAGAGAAAAATATCACCCTCAAAACAGAATGGGACTTCTGTGCTACTTGTGATATTCCAGGAGTCCACGAAGCAGTACTGTTACCTACAATCAATTCTTTCTGTTTACCAAAGGTGTACACAGCTAGATCTTCCAGTAATGCTAGCTACTATTTAGGAACATGGGATTGATGATACTGGAGCAGATCTGAGGTGTATTGCACACAAATTTTCATCTATCAGCTGAGGTACAAAAACCACCAGAGTAGGCAATTATGAAGCGTCTCAGCAAAATTATTCCAGACTCAGGTAACTACAGATTATGCCCAAGAGAATGCTTTTAAAATTAGAGGTAGGTTGTATCACCCTTACTTCTGCTGAAGTAGAACTTCTGAAGAAAAAGAACTACTGAAGAAGAACTTCTACTGTTATTGAGGTGTTTGCCTTGCAACAAAACACAGAGGGAAAATTTCAGTATAACATATAGCTTGGCATAAGTAAAATAATTTTATTCAAAAGAAGGTAGAGTTGATTAGGAGAACAGAGCAAAAGATATGAAAATTTTGATCAGGATATATGAGCTGGGTAACAACAGAATTATTTTGATAACTGGAATTTTAATGAGTGACCTGCAAAGAAAAGTTGTGCTAATAATATGAAAACGTAATGTTGTGATCAGTGCTGACTTCAGCTGCTGTAACTTGAAGTCATTAATTTGTATAGCCAAGAAGGTTTAAGCATTGCTAGCAGTATGCAAAATGGTTAAGAATTATATAGGACATAAATATGAGAAGCAGATAGAAGAACATAGTAAATACATATTTAGGAGAAATACTAATTGTTGGAGGAGTTAACTTTCTGTAGCATGATGTGTATTGATGTTAGGCTGCACTCAAATAAAATTCATGAACAAGCTTTTGCATGTGGAAGGATATAACAAAATGCCGACATTGCGATGGAGGGTTTGATGGGAGATAACTGTTGATATTTCCAATAGAAGAACATTAAACTTACCAACAGTTCTCTGAAGTAAACCTGATAACTTGTAATTATTTGAAAACTACTCAGAGACCAATTAACAGAAAATAAAAAATACTGACTCTCATCAATTTCACTCTAACATGGTGCTCAATCATAGAATCATAGAACAGTTTGGTTTGGAAGGGACCTTTAAAGGTCATCTAGTCCAACCCCGCCTGCAAAAGCT
>WAAD01003500.1:66292-135258 GCA_013389945.1 Fregata magnificens | reverse complement strand
CAAGTGGAATTTTACCAAGTTCTACAAAACATTCACTTTTGAGCAAAGTCAGAGCAAAAAAGTATTTTTCTTTGCTAAAATTATAAGGACTTAATGACAGAGATTTTAATGAAGACATCTCATCAACCATAACATCTTTTCATTGACGAACTGCTTAATGAACTCTGAAGCCATAGAACATACACAGAGCATTAAATAGAGGAAGGGTTCCTAATGATTTTACAATCTTGCAATCCCCAGCTGAAGTTACGACTTTAGAAGAGATGACCTTTGATCCTCGGAAAAAGGGTTCTCAAAAGGCAGTTTGGATAATTTTCCTCTAAGAAGAGTGATAAAGTTGCTGATTAAACAAAGATCTGATCTCTTGAAGCAGACTACAGAGAACTTCACAAGGTTCCTTTCTGCTAAGCTCATACTTGTTCTGTTCACACATTCCATGTGGTCACAACAGAAATTTGGCTAATTAGAAATAAATTACTTTTTCCCATAAAATCTTAGGTTAGACTGGCAAGCTAAAAATGAAAGGAATGAAATTGGGACTCACAAGAAATGAGCTTATATTTGATTAAATATGATACTAATAATCATGGATAGATTTATTAGTTGTGTCTAGGAATGGTAATTATTCTTTGGCAGAACAAAAATCTCCCCTCCGTTTGTACATATGACATGTACTAACACCAAAAGATTAATTTGTACATACGAGATGTACTAACACCAAGGAAAAGAGGACAGACTTATAGATCTCTACGAAGATGTATCTATATCCTCATATAAGGAGGGTGAAAGGAACCCCAGGGAGGTCCATTTAGAAAAAGAAGAGCTGGGGATAGTAAATAGAAAAAAAAATCATGAGAGAAATGAGGCTGAGGAAAACATTCATACTATGTGTAAGGCTTATGACCTTTGAAAATGATGCATTGGCAGCAGATGAATGGTGCAGATATTTGTATTTCCTGAACGGCATTTTTCCATAACAGATTTCCCTTGCTCCTATATAAAACAAAACACCTGCTCCATTAGTTTTATGAATGTTCTATTCAATGTGCCATAAAACATCACATTAATTTAATATTGACTAACCTAGGCCAGCAATTGGCAACTCGTTTCTACAGGTTTTCCAGCAATCCTCTAGGCTGGCGTTCAGAACATGCTAATTAACTACTTATTCAAAAATATAATAAAATTAAATGTATGGCTCAGGACATTCAGATTTTGAAAAGAGTTGGCTGGCTAGGATAAACTGGTACATTCTGAAGACTTGGAAGTTGTACCAGTTTGCACAAGCCAAGGATTTGGCCTATAGAAAGGAATAAACTTGTTCCATTTAATGTGCATTGTTTTAAGTTGGTTTAGAAGTGGTTGGGTTTTTTTAATATAATTGTGTGTTCTATGAGAACAGCATGGATTCTCCAGAGCAGGGCTTTTGAAATTCACTTCCAAAGATTTACATAAATTCTCTGAGGGCAAATAATTTTAATTTGAAGGGAGAGCCCTACCCAGCTGTGCTGCAGATTTTAAGTAAATAAAATTTTTCCAGGTGTAGAAAACAAACAGCTCCCAAACAAAGTTGGTGAATTAACACCATAGAACAAATACTATTTCTGAGCACTCTGATAAAGCCTCTGTCCCTATTACTTCAGAGTGAAATCTTAGAAGCCATTATAACTTTAGATATGTTTGATCAAAAGCAGAAGAGACTTGCCTAACAAGTGCGAAAATCATTGAATCTGGAGAGCTTGATAAACAAATCCCACTATAGGTAATTATGCAGATTTAATACACATCACAGTATTAAACAGGTACAGCAAGCAGTGCTGTAGAAAAAATAAGGTCAGGAAGAGCTAAACTCTATCAAGACCTAGCCTCCAAATAAACCACTCTGATGGTTTCATAGTTCATGATTAGCACAGGCCTTGATCCAGCAAACTCTGAAGTACATTCTTAAGTATGCAAGCATTCCTTTTAGAGTCAATATCCTATAGTTAAAGTCAAGAATATAGTAACATAGTTTGTTGGATCACTCTTGTTAGTAATTCCTTGCGTTGCTTGTAAGCTGGTGGGACAATGGGAAAAAAAGAAACTCTCTGATTTACTGGTTAGCAAGTTGTCTTCCTTCAGAAGAAAAAAACTCTGTTCTTCTCCCATCTTCTCTTGTCATTCGCATTCTTCTCCATACCCACAATGTTAGAAACCACTTACCTGAATGACCAGCCTGTCTTTCTCAGCTTTCCCTGTAGTTAATGGAGAGAGAAGCTCCTTCATGGGGCAATTTGCAGCAGGAGTTGTGTCTGTGTGGGTTGCCTTCTGGAACAGGGCTTTCTGCCCTCTCGCTTACAGAGGTTTAGGAGATTACCAGCTAATAAAGATGACTACACCTGAGTGGCTTAGGTATGCTCTCAACACAGCTTGAAACCTCAATGAAAACTGTAAACTATTACAAAAAAAAAAAGGTCAGCACTCAGCAATAAGAGAATTTAACTCTTACCTCTTTCTTGATTTACAGAATTTTATGGAGTTTTATGTAGTGCAAACCTCATGTGAACATAACAGGACCTTTCCATTCAGTGAGTTTGTGTAGCCACGTGGCTTTTATTTTTAAATCTGGTGAGTTTTGCTAGATTAAGTTTGCTTTTTAAATGTATTTTTTTTTTACTTTGTGTGTGTGTGCATGTACTGCCAGGTTGAATAATATGGATTTTTTGTACATTTGTGTAATATCTGCAGAGATCCACACTGCGTTCTTGCAGTTTGCAGTGCCTGACACTGAGGACACGTCATATTCCCAAAAGAGGACAGAATGTGTTTCCTGGATAAGTTACACTTTGGCTATTTGCAGTAACTTTCTGCCTTCGTGATGATAAAGGAGGGTTTGAAGGCTGCCTTTCCCCCTGCTGAGAAGTTCAGCCAGAATGTGTTGCTGCTTTTTTCAGTCCTCTCCACCCTCCTGCTTGCCCTCACACTGACACCAAATTTTACTTTCTCCCTTCTTTTATTTCATCACTATGAAGATATGGTACACGATCCCAGTCTTCCCTAACCCTCCATGACAAACTTAGTTATGAGTCCTTTCCTTTCATTTCTGGCCATGAGGAGGAAGGGTGGCCATGACCTCCCTAGGCTCCTATGATGCTGATCTAGATGGAGAACTCACACCTTACTCTGATAGGGTAGAAATGCATGCTTTTTTGGCTCTTGTTACCACAGTTAACAGAAGGACTGCCTCAAAGATTTAGCAACTATTTGAACATAAAAGAGTATCCCCTCGCTGGCTTGTGCTGCTACCATAGGCAATTTAAAAATTGGTTCTTAAACATCAACTGGTTGGATGTTTCATTTGTTTTAGTTTACATCCTTGTATTGCCATCAGGACACCAGCACCCCCAGCTGGTATATTTTTTAAGGCCAATGTCATGGCATCTTCTCTTTGGGCTCTAGTTTACCCCCTCAGTACTTTTTCTGTCCTGAGTACAACTGGCAGAAATGCATTTCCATGGGCATCCATCAAGTAAAAATCCTGAGCAGAGGACCAGACCAGGGAGGTGTATACTTTTAGGTTGATATAATTACCCACAGATAGACACAGCCCACCTCTTTCCCTTCCTACTTTAACGTCTTCAAGTGACTTCAGGACTTAAAGTTTAAGAAAATGGACTGAGAAAAGCTAAATGTTAGTAGGGGTATGTCACTGATACATGCTTTCCCACAAGCTCACTTTTCATTTCTTTCCCTTTATCAGCTAGACCTTTCTTTTCATTGGTTCCAGGGTCCCAGAGATCCCAGCCTGCTTGCTCACTCTAATAACATGTACAGGGCTAGCTGAAGAAATCCCTAAATCAATAAAATCACTATTTTAGAGAAGAGCAAAGAAAACATTGGTCTGGGAAAGCAAGTAATATTAGAGCTGGTCATAAACACACAGGGAATATTTTTGAAATCTTGCTTGATTCAACTCTTGTTCAGCTGAGCTGAACCTGAACTAGTTACTGAACCGAATCATTTTCAAAGTATGTCAGAATATATCTTCTATGTCAAACACATATATCTCCGAATACTTTAGTCTGCAGGTTGGTGTAGAGCCTCCAGACAGAGACATAGAATTTTTAAGTAGCAAATGGCTTGGCTCTCCAAACCCAAACTTACATACTGAATGCAAACACTAAGTATTTAGCTATTAACTCAGTTTGCCATTTAGCTGCTGGTAATACGTAAAGGGTGTGTTTAGCCACCAATAAATAAAAAATTATTGGACTGGTTTGCAAATATCATTAATGCCAAAACAAAGCCTAACATAATTCATCCATGAGTCAGCAAATACAATTTGACTGGATCTACTTACTATCTGCTTTCTCTTGAAAGAAAAAAAGGTCAAGAAAACCCTTGCTGAGTTGGCTAGTATGGCCGCTCATGGTTACCTCCACTTCACCATGCAAAGATTATTGGAGAGACCATTTTTTCCAAAAAGAAATAAGATGTATTGCTGAAAATGTGAGATTCCCACAGTTTGAACTTCTTTGAAATGCTATAAAAACCATTACCATATAGAAGGTTTTCAAATAGTGCAGTGAAATCATATGGATGGATGTGACCTTTTTATTATTTTATTAAAAGCTCACATTTCTTGCATGAGAACAGGACATCCATAATTTGGAACTGTTTTCACAAAGTCTGTTGCCAGACCGTGCTGCTACTGAGAATCATAGCAGAATGCCAGAAAGTCAGTGTTTCTGCCATTCTGTAAGGTTACTTATGATGAAGTTAGGAAAGATAAAGCCCAAATGGAATTGAATCTGGCCAGGGATGGATGTCAAAGACAACAAGAAGGGCTTCTTTTAGCACACAGGTGACAAAAGAAAGACTAGAGAAAATGTGGGCCCATTACTCAGTGAGATTGGGGACCTGGTTATGCAGGACGTGGAAAAGGCTGAAGTACTGAATGCCTTCTTTGCCTCAGTTTTTACTAGCAAGACCGGCTGTCAGGAATCCCAGGTCCCAGAGACCAGGGGAAAGGCTGGTGCAAGGAAGATGTACCCTTGGTAGAAAAGGATCAGGTCAGGGAATACTTAAGCAAACTGGATACACATAAATCCATGGGCCCTGATGGGATGCACCCATGAATTCTGAGGGAGCTGGCAGATACCATTGCAAGGCAACTCTTGATAATCTACAATCAATCACGGCAACTGGGAGAAGTTTCCAAAGACTGGAGGGAAGCATATGTCACCCCCATCTTCAAGAAGGGAGAGAAGGAGGACCCAGGGAACTACAGACCAGTGAGCCCCACCTCAATCCCTTGGAAGGTGATGGAGCAGCTAATCTTGGAAACCATTTCCAGGCACAATAAGGACAAGAAAATCATCAGGAGTAGTCAGCATGGCTTCACCAAGGGGAAGTCAGGCTTGACCAACTTGATAAACTTCTATGATGAGGTGGCTGGCCTGGTAGATGAGGAGAGAGCAGTAAATACTGTATACCTGGACTTCAGTAAGGCTTTTGACAGCTAATCATATTTAATTATTAATTAGCATTTGGCTAACAAGATCCTCACAGACAAGCTGATGATGTATGGGCTGGATGAGCAACAGTGAAGTGGGTTGAAAACTGGCTGAATGACCAGGCCCAGAGGGTGGTGATCAACAGTGCAAATTCTAATTGGAGGCCAGTAACTAGTGGTGTATCCCAGGGGTCAATATCGGGTCCAATCATGTTTAACATCTTCATCAATGATCTGGATGATGGGACAGTGTGTACCCTCAGCAAGTTTGTTGATGACACTAAACTGGGTGGAGTGGCTGATATGCCAGAGGGTCGTCCTGCCATCCAGAGGGACCTTGACAGGCTGGAGAAATGGGCCAACAGGAACCTCACAAAGTTCAACACGGAAAAGTGCAAAGCTCTACACCTGGGGAGGAACAACTCCATGCACCAATATATGCTGGAGGCTGACCAGCTGGAAAGCAGCTTGGCAGAAAATGACTTGGGGGTTCTGGTGGACACCAGGTTGAAGATGAGTCAGCAATGGGCTCTTGCAGCAAAGAAGTCTAATGGTATCCTCCATCAGTGTATTGCATAACAGAAGCAGCACTGGGCAGTTTTAAACTGGGAACTTCCTGCAGGTTCCTGTGTGCTTTGGGCTCCTGCCAGCTTAGAAGGGTGGAAAGCTCTTAGCAGCTTCTGAAAACACAACTAATCCCAGAGGGCACAGATCTCAGTACCGTATTTGATCTTTCGTTCTGGAAAAGCTTGCTGTATTTGCATTTGTAAAGGAGAAGGAAGATATATGTTTATGTGAAGCTGTTTTAAAAAAAAACCATGGCTTGCCTTGGAAGATATTCATGGGTTGGGATTATCAAAATAATAGTAGAGTTTGCCTCTCCCTTTGGTTTATGCAGGCAAAAAATTAAAAATCTAAATAAAAAAAAAAAAGGCAAGATTTTTTCAAGAGTGCTTGACTTCTGTTATGAATAAACTTTTCAAATTCAGCATTTTCTCTTCCTTGAGAGAATGGTAAATTTGCAAAGTCATCATTATCACTAATGTCACTTGTGAAACATTAACTTAGTCCTCACAGTTAATGTCATCCTCAACCCAAGATGTCTTTGATCCAGTCAGCTATAAACTTACACTTGTCCTTCATTTACTCTCCCTTCCTATACACTTGGGTCAGGTCACATTGTTTTTCTCCATACTGCCTGCACACGAAAGCAGAAACAGCTGCTTTCAGTATCCCGTATTCCCATGGCTCCCGTATTCCCATGGCTCAGGCCAGAGCCACACATGACAGACAAAGAGCAAGTGCAGGCATTGCACTTTGCCCGAGAGTCCCGAACTGGATTATTCTCAGTGTGACAGAATGGTGGGGGTGTTTAGCCGGACTCCTCAAAGAACTTTCCATTGAACACGTGCATTTTGAAAGGCTTTTAATTTCTGTTGAGTAGAGTTTTCCCAAGGGACAGCTCCTTTGCTCCTGAGTTGGCTCCCTTGTCGAAGAAACAGCGGTGTCCGAGTTGCTTAACTAAATGGTTGAAAGTGTACTTTGAAAATGGTAGAGCACGATATTTTCCCTTAGTCTCAAGGTCAGAAATAGCTGATCTTTTTTTTTCCTCCCACTAAACATTCATTCAAAAGCAGACACCCACAGTATAATATTATAGTTTAAAGGAAAAAAATTTGGCACGTCCGTAAATACTTCAAGGCACAGCCCTGTTCTGGAAAGTATTGGGCAACCTTCACTTTGAAATTACTGGTAGTCTTATTTGTAATATATATATTTCATGCCAGTAGTTTATTATGTAAACACATGCTTATCTCTAAAGCCTGGAAACATTTTTAAAAAGAAATCATAACCGCAGCAGTACATATTTTAAGCTAAGTGCTCTTAATTCAGTCAAAAACAGGCAAAATACCCACGTTAAATTACTTACATGTTTTTATCTAGTTTTGGCTAGCTATCATAGTTGTAATTTAATTTTAAATTATTTTTCATATTGACCAAAACACTCTTACAAAACAGTATTTCAGGGCCCTCCAGCGTTCCTATTGCATGAACAGACCCAGCGATTCACCCGGGCTGCTCACAGGTGTGAGGCTGCAGAAGGGCTGTACGCAAAACCAGCTGTGCAGCTTATCTACCTTTACTGTACAGCTTCATAGTCCGGTGCCAGAAGGTGGAAAGACTGCTGGATTGATTCTCTCATAGGCAAAGCCAGCATCCTTTAATACTTCTATAGAACACCAAATTAAATGCCAGTAAATAATTAATAAAAATAAAATAGCAATTGTGTTTTGATCATACCAAGGGTTTTGTGTGCTGAAGAGAGGCAAGAAGTCTCTAGGAAGAGAAGAATGCATCCTTGCTTCAGAATCGATGGATTTGAGAGATATCAGCAGAGTTTTATTACTTTGTGTTTGGCATGGTGGGGGGCTGGGGTGTGGCAGGGGGGCGCAGGCCCTGCGTGGAAAGGCGGCTGTGTCTGAGGAGGTGGCAGTGTTGTGTAACCACACTGACAGAGTGCGTCACAATGTGTGACATGTGGCAGCAGAACAGCCTTAAATAGCTCTCACCGTCTTTTCTCCTCTGGAGGTTTTGAGGAAAATTTGGTTTTCTGAGTAATGGTTTATCCTTCCTAAAAATCACCTGATAATATGGCTCAAACTCCTCTAGAGGACATCTCCCTGAGTTGTCGGAGAGTTTTAGGCTAGAATGGGTGGGGATCTCGGTCTTATAAGTCCAGACGTTAAAAGCATATTCTTGGGATTATGGGATGAATACATGTTCATTAATCCTGGTGTTAAAATTGATTAGCGTCCCTTCATGACCTCCGCTGTAACAGAAGCTAGGGGCTGAGTTAACTCCTGCTTGCACTGAAGCGATTATTAGACAAGTGCCTGGCAATGACTAAAAATATTCCAGTGATAGAAGATCCATTACAAAATATAAAGTTTTGTTTTAACAGTTAATTATCTTTTCTGCTAAAACTTAAACTTTGTTCTTGAAGGTTCAGGAACTTCTCTGGATTCATCACCCGCTCAGGATTATGTTATTCATTTGTCTGCTAGAATTCAGAGACCTTATTAGCACATTTCTCTTCTTTACTCTTGTACTTACAGACTGCGACCAAGTCACTGTTTATCTCTGTAAGCTAAATATATTGAGTTCTTTCGCTCTTTCTCTCCAGGAATTGTTTCTGCACAATCCTCATTGCTCTGATCTCTCTCCAGTTTATCTGTGTAGTTTTTGATCTGTAACACCAAATTTGGACTAAGCATTCTAGTAGTGGCTGTGCAAATGAGGAATACAGTGGAAACCTAATGTCAATAGTGCTACTCAATATTCCTGTTTTATTCTCCCCAGAACTACAGTGGCCATACAGGTACGCTGAGCCCTCGTGTCCAGTTCACCAGTGCCCTGAGTCGTTTTCAGAGTCATTGTGTCCTGGGACCTCCTTCCTGTAATCATGGCTTTCATTTTTCGTTTCTGGGTGAATAACTTTCCTTGGGACAGTACTAAAATGCAGGCTGTTGCCCATACCCAGGAGGGCTGTGTTCCACTGACCTATGCCCTTCATGCTTTACTACACCTCAGATTTTGGCATGAACTCACAGTTTCTGTAAATTGGCTTCCCTCTTGACGTGCAGAAACAACAAACAACCTCCCCAAAGTCTGGTGGGAAGACCAGAGCTCTTGGGGCTCAGCCTAGAGCCCCTTTTCTGCCCCCAGAGCTGCACTCCTCCTTTGCCAGAGGGAAGAACCCATTGCCCAATGCACTGCTTCTCCACATCTCAGCCTGAGCCAAATTCACATCATAGATCAGCACTTATTACTGATCCTCAGCAGGAAATCTTTTTATCTCAAAGTGAGCTTTTGCAGCTGGCCCGCTATGCCTTCTGAGACACAGCCCTGTGAAAGACATTTCACTGCTGCTTAGACCCATTGAGAGTTCATGTTTCACAAGCACAGGTCTTCTTATGGAACTTATTAAGCCGAGACTTAGTCTTTCTCAGCTATTTCAACATCTGGTGTCAGAACACATAACACAAGTTGGATTTCTCATCCTCATTCAGCACTTGGCATCACCAGGCCGAGGACGGGGCATTGGCTGTGGCTGTCAGTAGTCTCTGGGGTCGGGGCTAGGGTGCACTGATGGTGTTTGGGATTTAGGGTGAAGGCAGGAAGGTAGAAGCCACCGTGGAGGAGTTTGCTGGTTTGCAAAATACGCAGGTGACAGGGTCATGTGGGATACTGCTACTGAGGCCATGGATGGCAGCTAGGAAGAGAAAGTCAACTGTTGGATGGGTGACAACCATCATGAATGAAAATGTTTTAAGGGGAGGCAAATCAGAAACCAGTGACTGCAAGCCGAGAGCAGAGACTGAGGCAGCTACAGAGCAGAGATGAGCTTGGGCTCCCTCCCCTCCCTCCTCTTCTCTTATTTCTCTTCTCTTCTAACCCGACATAAGCAACTTTTTCTCCAGGCGCTCCCTGCAGACAGCATCAAAGCTGTGCATCCAGAAGGAAGAGGACTGCTGGAAACAGCCTGTAGCCAAGCTATCCTGGACAAACAAGGGTATTTTCTGTGTATGCTCTGGCCATTCCGCTACTTAAGGATGGTATTTGTCTATTTCTGACTCTTTCTTTCCTTTTCCCTAAGATTGGCTTCAACACACCACCACTGTCTTTTATAGCAAACATGAGGTATATGAAATGTAGCAAAGGAAGAAGGCAGTATCCTCCTGTTTGCTTCCAACCCTTCCCACCAATGCCCCCCAGCTTCATTTGCCATGCAGCAGCAGTCTTTTGTAAAACTTCTCTCAATGCGCTGCTCAGTGAATAAGCATTAATTAAAAGAACAAGAAGATGGAGATCAATGTTGATTTATAGACCCAAGACAGGGAGCTAAGCCTGAATGGATAAATAGCTCTGAAATTAAATTTAGATCTAGAAAGTGGTTGGAAAGAAAAGAACAAAATATCTGTCAGGTTCTTGTAGTGGAAAAGTAAGACCCAAATTCTGCTTGGACCCAGGATTTGCATAAGTCTGGTGAAAAGGGCAGGACTAGACAGCTTGCAGAATATCAATGGCAATGATGAGCAGGATGGGGGTACATCAGGCACAGCTGGTTTCTTTTCCAGGCTATGTTTTTTACTTCAAATTAAGAAAACTTTTTCCTCCCCAGCATGTTGTCATGCAGTCTGCAAAACGCTCCCAGTGATTTTTGAAATGTGTTCCTTGCAAGAGCTTTCTACCCACCTTTGCCCCTACAGGTTCTTCCTTTCAAACACTGAAAGAATTCTTATTTCCAGGATTCCCTTCTCATCACAAAAATATAATGATTCCTTCCAACTGCTCCACCCATTTCTTTCTCTCTCTAATCCCTAACACAAAATTAGTTTCAGAATATGGCACATTTCCACTGTGATATATGAATGTCATACAGAGGGCAGTGCTGCCTCTTCACAGGCTCTCCTGCTTCCAAATGTTACACCACTCCTTATGATTTTTTTTTAGCAGGATTTGCTACTTTTTAAGCCAAAGAGGGATCCACTGCAGGAATGAATTTACATTGGCCTTGTGCTACCTAATCTTGAGAGATGAGACACTGAGTTTAACATTTCTGAGACAAACTGTAATGTGTTATAGGCAGTACGTAGCTTAACTTCTAAGGAGTGAGAGGTGTTTGAATGGGGATGGTTTAATAGAAGCAGTATTTTTAAAAAAGACCCGGGCCAGCTGAAACAAAACGACCCCCTCTTAGAAAGCAGTGGCAAAGATTTAGAATTATAGAATCATAGAATCATGGAGTGATTTGGGTTGGAAGGGACCTTAAAGATCACCTAGTTCCAACCCCCCTGCCATGGGCAGGGACACCTTCCACTAGACCAGGTTGCTCAAAGCCCCATCCAACCTGGCCTTGAACACTTCCAGGGATGGGGCATCCACAACTTCTCTGGGCAACCTGTTCCAGTGCCTCGTCACCGTCAGAGTGAAGAATTTCTTCCTTATATCTAGTCTAAATCCACTCTCTTTCAGTTTAAAGCCATTACTCCTTGTCCTATCACTACATGCCCTTGTAAAAAGTCCCTCTCCAGCTTTCTTGTAGGCCCCCTTCAGGTACTGGAAGGCTGCTATAAGGTCTCCCCAGAGCTTTCTCTTCTCCAGGCTGAACAACCCCAACTCCCTCAGCCTGTCTTCATAGGAGAGGTGCTCCAGCCCTCAGATCATCTTTGTGGCCCTCCTCTGGACTTGCTCCAACAGGTCCATGTCTTTCCTGTGCTGGGGGCTCCAGAGCTGGATGCGTTACTCCGGGTGGGGTCTCACCAGAGCAGAGCAGAGGGGGACAATCACCTCCCTCAACCTGCTGGCCACGCTTCTTTTGCTGCAGCCCACGATACGGTTGGTTTTCTGGGCTGCAGGTGCACATTGCTGGGTCACATTGAGCTTCTCATCAACCAAAACCCTAAAGTCCTTCTCCTCAGGGCTGCTCTCAACCCATTCCCCACCCAGCCTGTATTTGTGCTTGGGATTGCCCTGACCCGTGTGCAAGACCTTGCACTTCACCTTGTTGAACTTCATGAGGTTCACACAGGCCCACCTCTCAAGCCTGTCAAGGTCCCTCTGGATGGTATCCCTTCCCTCCAGTGTGTCGACCGCACTACACAGCTTGGTGTCTTCGGCAAACTTGCTGAGGGTGCACCCGCTATCCGTGTCACCATACTTTTTGCCTTTCAGAAAAGGATTTTTCAAATGACAAACTGCCAAATTCTGCTTCTCAGTCACAAAGCCCATGATTTGCACCACGATTTGATGCTTGGTGCATGAACATCTGTGAAGTAATGACTGAGCAGGCATAGCCGTAAGTTCCTGTAAGTCTCTTAATGTTATGTAGTGCAGTTTCTCCAAGGGAAATAAGAATTTACACTGTAAGAGATCCCCCAACCACTTAAAGTACAGGTCCCTGGAGGCCACATTAAATTGCCATTACGATGAACCTTGGCTGTGCTGTTCTCTCCCCCCTCTCTCACATGTTTTCTGGCTCCTCAGCAGGCTCCCTCATTACTTTGGAGGGAAATGCAGTCAACAGATTGAAGATCAAAAAGAGTCGAAAGCAAGATGTGAAATATCAGCCCAGTCAGAACTGAACAAATGCCATTTGATTTTCTCTGCAGAGGAAGCAGTCTAGCGACAAACATTCAGCTGTGCCTACTGTTTGGCACATATTGGGAGGTGTTTGATCACTTCGGTCACCTACTTGCCCATCAGCTGTTAGATTTGTTTTCAGGGCAGTGATAGGGAAGGGTGAGGGGGAGGTTAGTGTCACCCTGAGCTGTTCCAGAGAAAGAGCAAGAGATGGACAGAGATGTTTCCCCATCTGCTGACTGTAATTGGCTTCCTCTGTTCAAAGCTAGAGTCACTACCCTCCTTCTCCTTCCTTATATTTCTGATTGCTATCACATTATGTTCCTGTGTGCCATTCTTTTGGTGGAGTGTAAAATAGATGTTCTGGACTGAAATTAGACAAACAAGAGAGGTGCAGCCTGCCCCACAGCTTCAGACATAGCAGAACTGGTTCTGAACAAGTCTTCAAGGGCTGTGCAGTGATGGTAAGTCAGTCCTGCCCCCAAGCTTTCAGTCCCAGCGACACCACTGTTATGGCTGTACAGGAACCCCTTATCTGCACTGACAGGAGTTTCTGATAGCTAGACATGACCGCACTACAGAGCTGCAGCAAGAGGACTAGGTGATCTCCAGAGGTGCCTTCCAGCCTCTGCTGTTCTGTGAGTCTGTATCCCAAAAGAGAAGCCAGACTTGGTGGGATTTACTGTTCTCAACACCTTTGAACAGGTAGCCAGCTTTGATAAGAGATGCTAGCAGCATTTTTATAAGAGCAAGTAAACAGAAACTACCTGCAGAAATCACCAGCTCAGGAGTTTTAACAGGCTTTCCCATTTAGTAATATAAGCATTTAATTTTTCTGCTTGGCAGCTTTGTACAAACAGGTGGAGAGGAAAGCTCTGGGCTGGCTTAACTTGTGTTTTTTGACTCAGCCAAATGTCAATATTCAGAAGTGTGTCATGCAAATCAAAGCCTCAGATCTGAATGGCTCCAGTCTTGAGGAAGTTTGCACAGAGATCCAGATTTTACAGATGGCTTCTATCTTTATGATGATCTGGCAAAGGCCTCGGGGCTGAACTTCAGCATAGTCTAGAGCTGCATGCTGCAGCCTGAACTCATCTGAAAATTTATGGACAAGGAAAGAAAACAGTTGTTGCTCTCAAATACAAAAATAGCTTTTCCTTGCACTGAAAGCTGATGTCGTCCTAGTAGCCAATTGTTCTTACAATAAACTACATATATTAAAATGGCTGGCAGAGCAGAAGAAAGCCATTCAGGTGTGCCCAGGACAACACACAATGAACAAAAGGGAAGATGCCATTCCAACTTCTAACTAGTAAAAGTTCATTGAACACTACTGATGGATTTTGGGGCATTTGGATAAGGTCATGAGCAGTCCAAGTGAAAAACAATCATAGCAATAACAAAATAATTCTCCCTGAACAGTCTCGTGAGCAAGACTGAAAGCAAGAGGAAGAATATGAGCTACATCAGAGGCAACTCAGAAGCTGAAACAAAAATCTAGTAGCCAGAATCTACTACAATTTCCTGTGAAACGTTCCCATTCATCTGCATGAACCTTTTACACAGCAGTCAAATGTGAATAAACCTTTGTAGAGTTCCTGGTGCCCTAAGGCCAAGCGCATTAGCAGCAGGCTTTGCATATGCCAAAAAAAAGAGTTTCTCTGAGTTACTGAGCTATGCTTCTGCACTAAAGACTCATTCAAACACAAGGTTAGTTTCATTCCAGTTCATAGGTTTTGAAATGGATAGAGGTAAAATAACACAAGCACATGCTAGGACACATATGCCCAGAAACAAATGATAAGGATGCAGTTACACACCTAGGTTAATAATAGCTTTTTATAAATTCTCTCAGGCTAGATGGTGTACTGACTTTAGAGTCAATAAATAAACCCATCTCTGCTCCTGACACTAAATACGTATTCCCCTATAAGGAGATGAATACTGAGATACCAGAAAAAACCAACTAGGGAGAAAGGCTGGATCTGTAGTTAGAGCACACAATCGGGTCCAGTTCCCCTGATCCCATAAGCCCCTGTGGTAACCCTAGACAACCTGTTTTAACGACATCTTTGGGGGTATAAAGGTGCCTGTATCCTACTGATTTAATTTTTTTTCAGATGGGGTTAGTTGGAATTAAGTATCTAAATAAGTAGATCTTAGCCTTCCAATACATCATTTTCTCCACTAATAAATAAGAGTAGCAGCATTACATGTCCTCACAGCACAGCTAGAGTAATTGCATTAAAGCTTATGAGGTTCTGATGTGGAGGTAATGGACACTGTACGAATATCACACACTGGAGATGTAATGGTGTCTATTGCAACCACTTCCTACCCACACCCTGAGGGGACTTTTCACAGAGGCAGCATGGAAATTATGTCAAATCAATCAATTGCAAAAGCCTGCCCAGGCAAATTAATATATTTCCTCCTGGTGTCCAAGGACATAGGCACAGGAATTATGCCTATTCTTTAATTTTGTGTGTTGAAAATCACAGCACTGGAGAGGAGGTATCTTGGCAAAATCCAGGCCCTGATGCCCACTGTCATTATTCCTGGTGGGTTTTTTTTGGGGGGAGGGAAGAGAAACAATCCTCCCCCGTTTTTCCAGCTGTGGAAGTCTGTGAGGCTACAGTCACACCAGGAATTCTCTTTCCTTTCTGCTAGCCAGAAGTGGGATATCAATGGCTTACAGTTTGCCAATCTTTTTATTTGCAAGTTATTTCAGCAGCTTAGAAAACCTCTGAATAAGGACATCCTGTGGCCAGCTTGGCTGTGTCCATTCCTGCTTGGCAATGCCTATTTAATTATTGTATTGCCCTGTCTCCAGGCGGTACTGCTTCTATCACGAAAAAGCCAGAAAGTGAACACTCCCTTGGCCTCTTGGCAGTTTCCAGTGTTTCATCATTTAGGGTCCTGTGTCACTGATCTATTCATGCATATAGATTTTAAACAAATCAGGCCTAAGATATATTTGTAACCCAAATGAAACATTTCAGAAGAGCGTACATTAGCTTTTAGTCATTCTGGCTACACTGTGTACAATCAATGTCACAGGGAAAAAAAAATCTAGTGTTTATAAATTTTGAGGTGTGACAAGCCCTCGTATGTGTCAACAACCAAATTATTTCTGTAAAGAGCAAATACAGAAAGTTAAAGAAACGGTGAGATTATCCTTCTAAACAGTTTCTAATAGCAATTTCATTTTAGCCAGCATATCTGACATCTCTTTTTTCCATCTACCATCTCATTCATTCATTTGATCATTTCTTATAGATTGAGTTTATGAAAAGAAAATACTCAGTATAGTTAGTGGGGACAGAGTGCATTTGAAAGCAAGGGCAATGGTATACACAGCACAAGAAACCTTTGTTCCTAGCTTGGATACTTTTGTGTATCTTCCCTCACTCCCTATTGCTACATCATATTTACAAATAAGCCATCAGACTGATTCTTGCTACAAGGAATAGATCCATTTTCTTTGTAACTAACCTACTTCCTCATTCTATAATGAAAAGGGATCGGTATAAATGTTAATGGCCTTACCTGAGGCAGGCATTTCAAGAAAAGATAACTGAGTGTGATGTACAGTTTGAGCTCAGAGCTTCCTGTTTCAAAGCATGCACAGATTTCTATTTTTGTAAAGCAAAGAAAAAACTAATGAGCTTTAGACATAAAACATTTGGTACCATCATGCAGCTGTTGTATGCCAGAAATGCTGACAAACCTGTAAGTCTGCAAGAACCACATGACACAGTATGATTCACATTCATGTTGACCTTTGTCTTGTTTGTGATTGAAAACAATTAAAATTACCAGAGTCAACAGAGTGCAAACTATGTAGAGTAATTGGGTTTGGTTATCTATGCCTTCAACTGTATTTCTGTGTTTCATCATTCTGGCTTTCATGTACACAGAAGCTACTGAACCATTCATGCGTGCTCATGTGGAGATGTAGATTCAGTATGTTTGACAGCTCAGGAAAGTCATAAAGCAATGTTGTCAAACAATTGCACAGAAGATGCAAGAGGCATTAGCTAAACTGTCAATAAGCTACAACATTAATGTAAATTATCAAATCAAATTTGTCAAGCTAAACCCAGTGTAAACATGCATTTATCTTAATGGACCAGCATTTGGAAATTTGCTGATTAAGTTCTCTTCCAAGACAGAAGGCTAGAAGCGTAAATTGTATTAATGTTTCCCTTATTAACACAGAGTCTTTAAGCATTTATTCAGGAATTATTTGTCTAGGACACCTTATTTTTAAGGAACACATTGATCACACGACGATTTCTTCCTTGCTCCCATGATTTCCTTCAATCGGGTGTCCAACACAAATACTCGGCAAGGCCTCCTGGTGCTGGTGGAAGGTGATGACAGCCCCTAAGTGAGATTCAAACAGTGACGTTTTTGCCAATGGGTAATGAGAATGTCTAGGTGTACATCAATATGCACGAATTAGAACAAGCTGCTGGCATTCAGGTGGCCCCAGTCATCCTTGGTGCATCCTTTCCTTCTGCATTTGCAAGATACTCAGAAGATCCAGGGACCTATCCCTACTAGGGATTCACAGACTACCCTGGTACGACGTATTAATAAGAATAATGATATTCCTTCAAGTGGGAGCTTATCTTCTCTCTATCAAGAATGGTTTCAGGATTCAGATAGTCTCTGTTCAGGTAGTGTTTCTTTAAAGGAGAGGTCGAAGACCTTTTCTTAATTGTGGCTGTTACGTAATATGAAAAATGCAAGAAAGAGCACGTCTGAAGTCTTGTATTTCCCTGAACAGGGACACACTGCATTTTCCTGAGCTGAGTTCAGTGCCAGAGTTTGCTGCAGTGAGTAAGCAGACAGGCAGCCTAGGGTCTTTAGATATTGCACCTCTGAATGTCATTTTACAGTGTCAGGAATCTCAAAAGCAAAATGTGCTGCTATTGCAATAATCTAGAAAATAAATAACACTGGCCACATTAATTTATTTCAGTATGAAGGGGTTTTATTACCACTTCTTCACAGCAGGTTATCAGATTGTATGGCATAGTCCAAGATAAGACCTCTAGCTCAGGAAGTCCCTAAGCTCTTCTTATCTTAATGGTGTAACCCTTCCAACAGCATCATAGGTTACACACATGCATTAGTCAAACAAGGTTAGAAACTTCATGTTAGGAAAACCCAAAACAAAATCAGTGTGAGGAAGATTATTGACATGAGAAAGTTCAAGACCCCTCAGCACTTCTGAAAGTATTGTTAAGGAAAGTAGCCTTATAGATTTCTTTTTTTTTCAATTATTTGTTTCTGCTTTGTTTTCATCTTCTATGCAAAGGCATTTCTTCATGCTTGAGCACTTTTTAAAAGGGAGTAAATTTGCACTTAATGTTTTATATCTCTCTAGTTGCTATTAATTGATATTACAGTGAGTGGATTAAGAAACTTAACGTACTTCTATTCTTCTAGTAATAGTGCCTTTAAGTACAGGTTTTTAGCTTTGACTTAGAATATATTTTCATAACAAACCTGTTTTTTATTTGTCATTTTGTTATGTTCTTTTCTTTCAAGAATATCTCCACATACACTGACAGTTTGCATTTGTCATCCCTTAGACCTAGTAGTCTCTTTATTTGCTTCCTTGTGCCACAGAGTTCATTCATATAGCCATTTCTTTTTATTGCTATACACTCTCAGGCTTTTCCATCACGCTTCTCCCTGTAGTGTTCCATTCACTTACAGAAAAAAATAAAACCTTCGTTTTTACAAGAGTGTCTAAGCCATCATTGCCTTGGGTACTTTTCTTCTTTTCTGCAGGAACTAGCAACGGCCATTCATGTCATGAGTACAGTTTTACCTCTAACTTACTGAGCTTCTCCAGGTTAATATTGCTGTCTTTTTGGCATTACTCCTACTACTTTGCTGGTAATTAATGTCCATCTTATTTCCTAATCTCTGTTTCAAAGTCAGTGACTATTTCTGTTCTTTGCTTTTTCCTAATGAGAAGAGATGGGGAAAAATGATGAAATGTATAACAAAGAGTATGTTTCTGTTTTTTTTCTTTTAGTTATCCCTCCCTCTAAAATCTCCAAAGCCATAATTACAGTCATACATACAATATTTACACGAAGGATTGTTTTTCCTTTGAGAAAATGAGTACTTTTGGACCTTCATGCTTCAGCATGTAAGCCAGTGATGAACTGATAGGATTAAACAAACTTTCTATCATATTTTTTACATAATTTTCCTCTACAGGGTTTTTCTAATCTTCCCCTGAAGCAGCCAGCAGTTTTTACAGAACAAGACAAACTGAAGTCTGATGTGGAGGAGGGTTTCCTTGGGCATATAAGATAGAAATGTACAATGGGAAATCCCAGCACAAAAGTCAATCATGCTGGTTCCTTAAGACTTTAGCATGAAAATGCCCTAGGACACATTACTTCCTAATTCAAGCTTCTAAAATCCTGTTTAACTATCGGTTTCATGTGTAGAGACCTACTCGTAGGGAATACAAGCTACTACTAAGAATATGATAACATTTAAGTAAGTGCCTAATTCATGGACAAAGACCCATTGTCCTTGGCACTGTGGAAATAGGCACCACAAGACATCCTCTGCCTCTGAGAAAGCTTAGGCTAAGTAAGAAGACTAATAAAAGAGTAAAGAAATAGTATTTATTGATCAACATATGCTCTAAGCATGCTGTTGTCAAAAGTTTATAGGCATCAGAGCAAAGGAAAATTATAAGGAAGATGGGGAAGAAAAATAATGAGGTAGCTCTGTGACTAGTCATGGACCTTTCTTTTAGAGTATGAAGGGTGCCAGAGAGAAACACGAAGACTCTGTGTTTGAAGGTTAACAAGAGAAGCGGAGGCTGGCATTATATCTGGCCAGAGATCAGGATTTTTATAAGAAATGAGAATAAGTGCATATGGCCGGGATTGGTATCAGCAGTCTTACAGAAGGAAATCAAGCAGCATGGTCAGTGAAACAGGGAATGGAAGCCCAAGGGTGGGGTGCCCAGGGAAATCTTGACAGTCAATGCGGCATGTTAGGAAAAAGACCTTTGCAGCAGGCGGGGTGGGTGGGAGTAAGGTTGAGACCACATTTCACAAAGAAAGAGAAAAGGATGTTGCAGTAACTGACTTGTGAGATAAGGGCCCCGCTTTAAGGAGGGCAAGAAAGGCGTTTTCTTAGAAATGTAATGTAGGAATAATTTCTACATTTTTTACGCAAAGAAGTGTGAAAATTTTGAGACAGAGCCAAGGTGAAGGTGACATACTCTTCACAGGCCTAGAGGAGGAAGATAATTTTAAGCTTCAATTATGCATTATTCTAAACTTAACAAGGGCTCTGAAATATGATACTTAAGAAAATATAGCCCCAAAACTGCAAACTGTTCTTTTGTTTCTAGACCTGCAAAATTGCAAGATGTTGCAAGGGACTAGAAGAACTCTACTAAAGGTAAAAGTTAGAAAATTTTTAGCTGTAGTTTAAGACCGGAATGGTAAAGTGCACTCCAGATCCTGCAAGCTCTCACCTCCATTGTTAACTCTAAAATTATGATCTGTTTTAGAGAATTTGATGAGACTATTCAGGGGAGTAAAGTGAAATATATGCACAAACACTGGCAGCAGAGGAATGAAAGAGATCACAGCATTCCCTAGAAAAAAATTTCATGAATGTAAGAAAATTGGAATTTGCCATTTTTAGTGGTGTTTCCCATCAGCTTTATCTTTTGCTATGCTTTCAGAACATACCAGGGAAATGCAGGCTTAAGACATTCTGGTATAGTCCCTTTGTTTTAGGGGGCTGGTATGGTTGTTAAGACATATGTTTAGACATATATTTTGACAAATTTAGAACTTTTTGAAGGATTATTTTTCAGCTTTCATTTAAAATAACAAATTTATTTAACCTGAATTTCTGATCCTGATATCACATCCAGCTGCTTACCAAAAGACTATGTGCTTTTATTGCTGCCTCTATTTTACATCCGTTTATCACAGAATAGTAAGCAGTTTAATCTTTCCTTTCAAAAATCATAACTTTTACTATAAAGTACTAATAAAATAAAGAGAACATGCCAATAAAACACAATGAATGATGGTAATGCAATAAACTACAAAGTACCATTTTACTTGCTTGCATTAAGATGCAAGAACTTTAGCTAATCTTGAAGTACACCTAGGTCCACAAAATAATTTTCCAAAATATTGAGCCATGTGACAAAGAATTAATTGTGCCTTCCAAACAGGAGTTGTCAGGATGAAATATTTTTGTTCTGACATGGCTCATTTTCTTTACCATCTTCATAAAAAAAGTTATCATCCATTTTCATTTCTCAGAGTAAACATGTATACAAATCTGTATTTGCTACATCCGTTCAATAATTTTGTTCTGAAATCTTTAGGAGGCAAAACACTAACTGCTTTTGTCTTTCCCGTGCTGTTTCTCTGGTGGCACTCATATTGTTCTTAGAAAACATGAAGTCATCAAATGCTACCTGAAGTGTCCATAAAAGCTTGAGAAATTCTGCAAAAAGATCCTTACAGACACTATTCCTGCAGCACTGCATTTCCTGGAAACAAAAGTCACCAGCCTCAACATGTGTGAGGGATGTATAATAGCGTGACCTTGCTGACTTCAGTGGGGACAGCGAGCCTTGCGTTAGGTAATGAACTGGCCAACTCTAACCCTGTTTAGCTGGGAAAAAAAAAGGTGGAAAGAATGGAGAAGAAATACATTTTTTAAATGTGCTTGTGGATGGGAAGAGGAGTGTTGCCACGAGGAAGAAGTACTGAGTCAAGTCTTAATGGTATCTGTTCAGTTTTCTTCTATATAAGTCTGGCAAACCAGCGTTTCTTCAGCTCCACATCTTTGTTATGGTAACACTTTCCCTCCAGCCATCCTTCTTGTCTGTTTTAACTGGACACCCTTCAGTGCAGAGGCTCTCTTGGGTGTTTGAGCAGCTTCCAGCTCAAGGGGGCTGGTGCTCCCCCAGGGACTCCAGGGACTGGTCTAATAAGCTGTTTACGTACACCTTGCCATTCAAATTGAGCTTTGTCTGCCCCCGCTCTGAAATAGGCACTGACTTGGAGATGATAGTTTTAAGAAAACCGTAACTAAGAATTACAGTTGACAAAACAAAGACAATCGGCCAGGTCTCTTCTCTGCCACTGGAGGATGTCAGGGGTAATTCAATTAAGCATAACTAAATTACACCGAAGCAGAGGAATGGAAAATCTGGACTGAGGCACGCAAAAATGAATGTTTGGCAGAGGAGCAGGGACCCAGACTGTGTCTGAACTAAAGATTGCTGGCGAGGTGGCTGTAAAGTTGGTTGAGAGGGATGTTAAGCATGAGATGAAGGTCAAGCTGAATCAGCGTATTTTTAGGGAGAACATTAAATACCAGTGAAGTGGCAAGATGAGGACAGTGCAGATTAGCCTGTGGAGACAGATTAGCCTGTGGAGACAGAACGGGTTATGCTGTTTTATCTGACCTGAAAGGGTGGTGGTGGGAGATGATAACTCTGGATTAGTAGGACATAGATAAGACTGTTTCTTCACACTACCAGAAAAACCCAACACATCCATGCCAAATAATGTACAAATGTTGGTAGTATATTGGGTTTATAGGCCCACATTATAGACCTCATTTTCATGGTATCACCTCTTTAGTTTATGGAGGTTTTTTAATAGAAAATGCTTCTTGTATAGCTATGCATATGCTTTCTCCTTTCAAAATGGCTTTTGAATGGCAAGCTTTCACCTGACTGAGTTCACTCATTGTCATGAAAAGCTTATTTTTAAAATATATTTCCAAAGCTATCAATGCTTCATGGGCATGTGAAAAGCAGCCAGTTCAGAAGCATTGTGTATCTTGTATTGGTCTGTCCAGCCTGTCTCTGCCCAAAAGGTGGTGCATCAGCATCCCTCAGCAGTCGTACTGTGCCCACATCACAAAATGCAGCATCTCAGACACCAAATTCAGCTTCTCAGGCAGATCTGTTGCTTCTCAAACAAGAGCCCAGGGAAAGGAGAAGGGGGTCTGCTGAGGGACCTCAGCCATGGCTTGTCAGTGTGCTCAGGGGGAAGCAATGCTGCTGAGAGGCGAAACCTCCCCTGGAAGTTCCCCCACCCCAGGAGGTACTGGGTCTGCTCAGGGTACCCTGTTGGGGAGGGACCAATGGTTTTCCAACTGGTCTTACAGCCTTCACTAGGCTGTGGAAGAAAGGCTGCCTTTTCATTTACGAAAGAAGTTTTTTTGAAAGGCAACCATCTCCCATGTAAAGTTTGTTCATTTGCTTTTCTCTTTCCCTTTCCAACTAGAAACGCTGCTTAATGCAGAGGTGCTGTCTCAAGGGTATCTATACAACCCCCAGTCTCCCACCCCATCCCAAACACACACAGTGCTCACACTGTCTAACGGCCAAACACCATGAAGTATTGCTTCATCAACAGCTTTCCTCTGACTCTCTCCATTAGGGCTGAGCCTTCATGTCTGTGCTTGCTAGACATTTTAATATAAATCAGGAATTTGTTCTGTGTCAGCTATTTTAATGCAAATTATGGTGCCTGTCGAAGGTGCCAGTTAGACTGACAAACCTCCAAGTGCAGGTCTCACTCTCCAGAACTTAGGTAGTAACATATTATTTCTGTTATTGTATTGAGGCAGCTGTCAGAAACTAATCCAGCATGTGGGCCTCATCCTACAAGGTAGAGTACATAACTTATATAAAAATTTAAAACCTAAGTGTAATGTAAGTAAAGAAAAATGTCTGCTGAACCAGGAGGGGGAACAGAGAGATAATGATGACTCAATACTAGTTAGCCTGAAATGAAGTAAGCCCAGCTTGTCTGCTGCCTGAATTTTAACAAGCATATGCTTTTTGTCAACATTAAGACAAGAGACAGTTTTGAAGGAGGGGAACGTTTGGAGGCCTCTTCTTACATGAGAGGAAAACACAAGAACACTGGTGTTACTGGGAAAGCTGAGGAAGGGGTCAACAGCAGAAACAAGCAGAAACTATCATCTAGGCAGGTATTCCACAGCAGAGAAAGAGAGAGAAAGGTTTTGTAGTGGATCATAGCTGAAGTGACAAGTAGTGCTGTGATAATTTTTTTTCTAGATGAACAGTTCATTCTACCAGTGAATGCAACCTCTCTGCCCTCCTCAAGACAGTACTGACAAGCCAGGAAAAGTAGTGTTGCAGCAGCCTTCTGGCCATAGCAGGGGAATAAAAAATTTATCTGTGAGGGTGCAGACGAGAGGTAGCCAATTTTTGGAAGGTTATGGAGGGAATAAGGGGAAAACTTTAGCTCTGATGCAGCTTTAGGATCAAGGAGAGAACTACTGTAAAGAGCAAACTGGCAAGGAAGACGGAGCAGTTTCTGCAAAAGAAAAAATAGACTTGTCAGGGAAAGATTGGGAACTCTGTTTTGTGCTTGTGGTGGCAGGACATCCATGAAGAGACTCAGAGACTCAGGTCAACATTAACACATGATGAAATGAGGAGTAATTTAAGTTAACCAAGGTAAGCAGAAGAAATTACACAAACTAGCTAGGTGCCCAGTTTCAAGGCTGCAATTGAGTCGAAGTGATATAAACAAGAATATTGCTGCAGTTAGCCTGTTCCATGCCTAATTTGTCAACTGCAGTCATTACTCTCCATGGCACCATCACAACCTCCACAGTAAATGACTGCAGTGTTACAGACTGAGGTGTATATGAGGAATAAGCAGCAGGAAAAGATTAATCCATCATTAATAATTTTGTCTCTTGGAGTATGTGCACCCCGAGGTGAAAAAATTCTACTCAGAAGATGTCTTTACATGCTGTATATTTTATATTTTCAGGAAGGTTTTGTTAATTTTTTACAGATGTTAGTGAAGGTTTTATCTTTACTGTCTCTCAGTGACTTCTGTTTGACTGTGTTCTGCCAGCCCAGCAAACCTAAGCTCAAGCTGAAAGTAAGTTATGTCCTCTGCAGTAATAAGGACCATCAGTCGAAGTGTAACTCTTACCCGTGAATCACAGTGTAGCTCAGCTCACTTTCCCATCGTTGCATTGGTTTTACAAATGAGAATGTTAGTAAGAGCTTTTTAGGCAGAAAAAATATGCCAATGGAGAAGACTCATTCAGCAAGAATTACATACAAATAGTACCAATTGCTGTCGGGACCATAAACAGACTCCTTGCTGTACACTTGCTCAGGGCAAACACAAAAACCAGAGGAAGTGCAAATCTTACATGGAGACTTCTGCCATAAAGGGCTTCAAATACCACACTAATTCAACCATCTGAGCAGGCAGTGAAGGAAGTATGACATTTTTCAGGAGAAATTTCCTAAGTCTGAAAAGTAGCTTTTGGTTTTCTGCAGGAAGTTTATTTCTTTAGAAATATTTTATGTTTGTGAATTTTTTATGCACTTCAGTTTGGGTCCAACTATCATGTTATGAAAGAGGAAATGAATCAAAAACCCCACAATTAGCAAACCAATTCTTCTAAAAGACCCACAAAGCAGTTTTTCTTCTGTATATTCTCTAGTTAGTGAAGGAAACCACTTTCAAACTTAGGTATACATTTCTGCAGAGGAGCTACCGGTTAAGATGTGTGCAGCTCTCTTACTGTCACTCAGTGATTTCTATGTCCTTGAAACAAATTGTCTGGCAGCTGCTTGCAATCTAGCAAGTGTGTCAGCAAAAGTGACCCATATGTCAACCCTTCACTTCGCAACCCTCTGCTGATTGTGAAAGAAGCGTGAAAATATTCCAAAAGGTTCCAGTTCCCTCACTTTAAGTACTACCACATGTGGGTGTTACAGATCTACAAGTTCTTGAGATATTAAAAAAAAAAAAAAGGTGGAAATTTTCATAAGGACAAATGTTTGCAAGATTTTGTATAATTCTTTCTTCCGAGGAGGTTAGGCTTTTCACATCAGTAACCTTACATAAGGTACAGTGGGCATCTTTTAAAGTGTATCCCCTATCTTCTTCATTACTTATAATGTTTTAGGATCCCTTGTAGCTAGCAAATAACACTGAAAACTGTGATTTTTCAAAAGCTCTCCTTGTACTTCAGTACTTCAGCTCAACTCCAGTTGAAACAGGATCTGGGTGCCTAGCATCTTTTTGATTGTTGTACTGGCATTTCTAATTCTAGTCCCAAGTATGACCAAGTGAAAAGATACACAGCAGCTAAGGGAGGAAAGACAAAAAAAAAAGATTTTATTTCTCAAAATTCAAGACCAGTTCACTTAGATTCTTTTACATACTTCTTCAAAAGTAGATGGCAAACTTTTTAAACGTTTCTGTCCTTTGACAGTAAATTATTGTGTGGTTATAAGTAGGTAACATCGCTAGTGTCACACCAAAGCCAATCTCTCAGAATAAAACAATGCCAAAAGTTAACAGAGATCACATAAGAGCTACTCCTCTGTTTGAATAAGACAGTTTTGCAGTGTGAGTTTTCTTGAGTAATTCCTGTGTTATCTTTCATTTTGAAGGCTGAAGTTCTGAAAATTTTCAAAATCTTGCTCACCTAATTTGAATTAAATTATTCATGGCCTTGTTCCGAGTCCTTAAAAACCCAGTGAAACCAGTAGGATCCTCTCCATTTCTGTGTTTCTTTGTTGGTCTATGTAGGTTTTTCTTTGCAGATGGCATTGTAGACACTACATAATCTCTTTACAGAAAGTACATTCAGGGCACCGCATCCTGTCAGCAATGTTTCCTTGGCTCCTCAGGTTAGACGGTGACATGCTGGCTTTCACACATACGCATATCGGACCAGCATTGCACACGGGGCACCTCAAGATAGAAACCAGACCACTGACCCAAGTAAGAAGGGATCACTGAAATGATGCATCAAAGATGGTACTCCACTCCATCTGATATACAAAATCAATCCAAAATAATAACGTGCTCCTGTGATAAGGCACTGCCAGTGAAGTGGCACATAAAGGAGTCACAATAACAGGGTGAATTATAACTATCATTTTGGCAGTTTTGTCAAAGATATTACTAGGACAGCGTGTATGTATTCTTGCCTCACTCTATGCATGGTACTTTCAGGGACTGAATATTATTTTGTATGGCATGAGAAGATGTGATCTTTACAAGTAAATGGAAGATTATTTTCTGCCAACATACTGACAAGCGTAACTTCTCCTCCACGAACTTCGGATTCTTTCTGTGAAGCTGTGTTCTTACTAAGGATAATACCGGATGTGGTGAGACTAACCGCAAAATTGCTGCCATAATGTATGCAAAGTTGAAAAGTTACTCTGTCCCTTTTGGGTCTTTTCTACAGCAGACAGGAGAAGCTTAATTTTTTTCCAAGAGATTTTATCCTCCTTTTTTTCCTGGAGCTCTTTTTCCCGGAGCATTTATTTCCTCTGGCTGTATGGTAGTAATCATTCTGCATGGATACATCTGTGACCCTATAAGAAAGGTGAGTGCAAAATGGACAACCATAAATTCTATTTAAGGATCAGTGGCAAGAAGTAAAATGAATGTCACGAAACTGGCCAGAAGGCACTGACATTAGAAGAGAGTCTTAATATTCCTCCCTCCCCATCTCACTGAAGTTTTAAAGTCTTGGAAATTGTCCTTCAGCTTAAGTTTAATGTGCAGCAAATAAAGACTTATCCACGTGACCCTCATTAGCATTTATGGGGAGTTGTTTTGGCTCTCATTCTGGGAACCTTGCTGCTGGAGCCTGCAAAGCAGAGCAGTGGAGCACAATTTATGAGTTACAAGCACAAGTTATAAGTGCAAGGATGGCAGAAGCTTCTCATTGTCTTTCACAGGAGAGAATGCTGACGGAGAGGCGTGTAGGAGGAAGCTTTCCTGGAGTCACTGCCGAAGGAGCCACCATTTAGGCATTGTAGCTCTAGACTTTTTTTTTTTTTTTTTTTTGAAGAGCAGGTTACAAAGCACCTGCCATTCAGAAGGCAATGGAGATTTCCTAGCTACTCCTGTCAAAGATGCAACTGCAGCTCATGTAGACCATATCTGAGGTAACTGCAAAAAATAAACTGCTAACAGAATGATAATGAACGTAATGCAGGACGCAGAGATCTGCTGGGTAAGTACTTGGGGGTGAGGCTTGCTCTGAGCTCCACTCCACCCTGGTAGCACTGCTACCTTCTAGGCAGTCCAGCTTGGCCTGAGGGACAAGCGCAGGGAGAGAAAACTGCAAGGTCAGTTCAGGGCAAACCCTGGAAAGAAAAAGCAAAAAGAGCCAGCAGAAACAGCATCTTCTAATGGGAAGATAGAGGTGTTTCATCTCTGAGATGTGTAAAGAAAAAGTTGTCTGAATGCGGCCCCAATTTCGCCTCTCCCTGGCAGGCGCTGTGCAGACACTGATTGCATCGCCACTGCCACCGCCACCAAGGTCTGCCTGAGAGAGCCCGCAGCAAGGCCCCGACGCCCCTTGAGGAGGGTGGTAACTATGTGCGTGCGTAACACGGCAGGGCTCTCACTCAGCATCACTGCTCTTCACACCTTTTAACTAGCTTCCTTTATTCTTAAGGATTATTTTTTATGAGCTGAGTACAGGATTAGGAGTACAAGTGGATTTGAGATTTATAAGGTTCAGTATACAGAAACAGACTACCTACTCTATTTGCATTCTGCTGTAGCAACAGCCTCTCACTATGCAATGGATGAGAACAGAAGATCAGAAGTCTATTTTGAGACTGTCTGGAATTCACTCTACAGATGTTGCTCTTAACATACTGCTTTTAAATTAAACCAATCTTTTTTTTTTTTTTTTATTTCACACTCATACTACCTTGCTTCTAGAGCTTGCAGGTCATGATTCCAGCTGGACAAAAGATACAATGCTATATCCAGGAAAAGAAACCTTGTTTAACTTACATTTTAAAAAGTAGATCCTGTACAACAGACTTCTTGCAGCCCAGTTTTTCTGACTAAACCCAGCTAACACACACACTTACCTCATGAGAATTTAATAGGTGTGGAAGATACAGATACTGTGCCTCAATTCGCAAGCAGCAACCAGGATAAAATTTTCCAGACTGGTTCCCTGAACTATATAGTTCCAGGTATTTTGGGAGTCCCCATGGACATCCAAAACTTCCTTACATTTTTATGCATGAAAACAAGTGACATTTTGAGATTTTCATTTGTGATTATTTGCTGTGCTTGCATATGTATCTCTCAGTGGATGCAAATTAATTTAAAATTTCATGGCATTATTGGGATTTTTGTTTCTAAGTTTGTCCCTGAAAGCCAACAAATAGCCACCTGCTTTGCAAGTGTCCCATGTGCTTGTGACTCCTTGAAACCTCAGCTTTTTTCCCCCAGGTATTTAAATATTCATTTATTTAATCTTGACTCATTCCACTTACTACACTGAATAAAGAAAATATTGCAAAGTCACCTTCCCATAAAAAGCAAATAAAAAATATTCCAAGGGACTGGAAGGTGCCTCCCTAGTTGCCCCCTAGGGCTTGAGCAGTTGGGTGGGATGTGAACCCCTTGGATGCCATAGTTTGCCGTTCGGCCTGAAAAAGGAGTATTGGCAGTTTGGTATGTGACACTACAGGAGATGATACTTAGCTGCAAGGTGGCAGAGAAGGAGAAAAACTGAGGACTCTGCAAGCAGCTGTGCGGTGGGAGCAGGTCCCACCACTGGGGCTGAGAGGGGGGACCTGCCCGCACCCTCACATGGAAGCAGCAGCAGCAGCAGCTCCTCTCAGGCAAAGGAGGTTGTTGGCTGGCTCACTGGCCAGACTGCCCTGGGCTAGCAGGACAGCCTTCAAAGCCAGTGCTGCATTTTTACCAGTTGCTGCTGGGTACATAACTGGTTGGAAGATTTCTGACAGAATAACGTACCCATTAAAGAGATGGTTCTATTAAAATTGACACATTTCACAGAAGGATGACAGCATTGATTCATTTGGACTCTTCCCATTTGAAAAATAAGCCATCTCGTTTCAATTCTATGCTATGAAAACAGCTCATCTCAACTTTTACTGCTTAGATTTACTGTGCATTTAAATACTAAATGAGCTGTTATATACACGTAATATAGATAGATAAATAGATAGATAGTATTCTGACATTAAAGCGACCTAGTGATTTAACTTTATGAAAAAGGTTTCACAGTATCAAAAGCAAACATTTTGATAGCAGATTCACACTGCAGTTTCCACAGTGTCTATTCACAGGAAGTGTGAAAGATGAGGCTTTACAAAACAAAACGAGAAACCAGATTTGCCTATGTGATGCGGCTAGTCAGGTTTCTGAACACCTCTGCATGGGAACCACTGACCGAAGCTGTCATATTCTGCAGGGCAGACGCTTGGAGGAGGCTCCTGATTTCCATGGGCTTGATCATTGCCCACAGCTAAGCGAAGGACCCAGCATGACTATTGCTTTCTTTCCTCTCCACTTGAATCTGCTGTCAGTATGCTCTGCTGGAAAGCCAGGGAGATGCAGGACTGACTACAGCTGCTCATCAACCAGCCCTCACATCCTTCTCCCTCCACTGACTTTCAAACTGGGATGCAGCCTTTTAGTTAGTGGCTGGCCAAACACAGCTGTTGTTAGAAATGTGATGTCGCAGCAAGGCTGCAGGACCCAGCGATGTGGGCGTAATTGAACAATAATGATTGAGGTGTAGGACATTTCCTGGGGAACTGATAACCAGCTGGGAGGAGTTAATGGTCCACATTGTGCTTTGGCTCATTAACCGCTAGCAGATATTAATCCCCAGAGAACATTCCTGATGGGGGCTGCTGTTGCTGTTTGAAATGAGATGAGGCTGTACTTTGTTCTCTTTACGTCCACCTGTGTTATGAGTTTGACGGTGATCTCTTTCTCTTTGTCAGAGAGAGCCATAGGAGTCCTAAATCTCCTCCACATACCCTAGTAACGGTCTTGAAGTCACCGGGTGGTAATCCTGCACAGCAGTGGCTAGTTGTGCTAACTCCCGGCCCATGGGCCAACCCCAGATTCCCTTACTGCGGCTCAGTTCCACACTGGCGTGGGAGTTTTCTCCTTTTCTATAGGCAATGCAATACAAGTATGAGAAAGGGAAATGGAGAAAGAATGACTTATGATGTCTTCTAACTTATTCAGGGAAAATTCAAGGAGTCCTGTAATTTATAAGCTAAAATTAATTATTCTTTA
This sequence comes from Fregata magnificens, assembly GCA_013389945.1. Taxonomy (NCBI): domain Eukaryota; kingdom Metazoa; phylum Chordata; class Aves; order Suliformes; family Fregatidae; genus Fregata; species Fregata magnificens. Next base: position 104,463 of record WAAD01003500.1, on the reverse strand, counting down.
AAGAGAGCTGCCCCACAAACTGTTTCTGAGAAGAAAAAGATGAAAAGCAAATAAGCAGCTATTTCTAGAGGACATAAAAATATAATAACAAAAGTTATTGATGGGTGTACCTTTGTCAGAGAAGCTCAATAATATTATCAACTAAATCACATCCCCAGTCTTTACAGCTTCCCGACAGTAATGGAAGATAGCCCCTTATTTTAAGTAAGTCCAACAAAAGAGATTGCATACAATTTTATGTCACTTTTTGTACATTTTAAAGCTGTTTTATCTTCTACTCAGAAGGGAAATACTCACTGGAAACATCATACTGAAAAATCAAAACTCCTCTTTCCAGCTCTCTCCTAAAAATGCCAGGGACAGCTCTGGGAATCAGCATCAATGTAAACAGCTCCTGCTGGGCTGTCCACTGGGAATTACCTGAAAGTCATTTCTTGTGGAATTCCATTGACCATGATAAAATTACACCAAAGGTGAATTTGGTCCTGGCTACAAGGAGGAAGGACAGAATCACTGTGGATACTGTGGTACTTGCATCTGAACATTTGGCTTACTAGTGGGTTTGGAATTGTTCTCTTTGTATCTGCGCTGGGAACATGAGGGAAAATCATTAACGGCAGGAGGAATTAAAAAGACAGGGGCTAAGGGCAGCTATCCAGTGAGATGCAGCTGTTATCTGCATGCCCAGAGCACTTGCCGTGAACTCATTTTAAAAACTGCACTGTTTTATAGCTGGTGCTTGAGAAAAACGCTCATTTGAATTACTTTACAGCAACAGTGCTTTTTATATTAAAGGTCAGATAAACTTAGGCTCCTGTTGTAGAAAAATTCCACTCAATAACAGGGCTGTCTCTTAAAGAAAAGATGTTTGAGAAGCTTTTTTTGTTCAGTTGCCTTGTACTGGTAGCCTTGGCAAGAACAGAGAAATTAGGCAGGGTCGGCCTTATTCAACAAGGGCAAGGTGGCTGCGGCCAGGCTGAGCGGACTCCGGGCGCCTGGGTTGCATTGGACTGGAGGGAGTATGAGCACACAGGAGAACAAACAGCCAACCTGACTGAGTCTAACCAATTTCACGAGGGAAGCTGCAGATGCACAAGGAATGTTTTATGGGTAGAGTTTTGACCCTCAATAAGCCAAGCAGTTATTAAGACTGGGACTGTGGGCCACTCTGCTGATGCAATGGGTTTTGTTCACTTTTATGCATATGACTATATTGTATATTTTCCAAATAAAGTTGTTTGCCATTTCATCTTCTAAAAGACTCTCCTGTGATCTTAAAAGGTTGAAGAATACCTGGAATGCAACTACAAAGGTCACAGCTTCAGTCCCCAAACCATGAAAATAGACACAATTTTGGACGGGGAAGATTTAAAGCAAGACCATTGAGAAAACTGAGTCCGACTCTGGCAGTAACCACTGGCATCTGGTACAAGGTCACAAAATAAGAAGGGAGAGAGACTGAAACATATGACCCCAAAGAAATAACTGTTCCTGTGGCATGGTGGCTGGGTGGAATAGTATGAGATAAATATACTTACAGTAAGAAAAGAAAATAGATTGACCACTACTCTCAGGATGCTATATAAGGCAGTAGAGTAGTATTCCTCTCTCTTAAACTTTGTAAGTGTATTATAAGTAGAATGAGGACTGAACTTGAACGGAATAATACTTTAAGGGACAAATAATAAGAAATTGGGTTTTTTATTCTTTTTGTTATATTATCTCATACCACTTTTATTGTTCCTCTTCTAAAGTGCAAGAAGGCCTCCATATGTGTGTGTGATGCCAAAATACACTTTGGATTTAGAATTAATATTCTACCCTTAGAGCAGAACAGTCATTCAAAAACTGTCATAAATGATATACCTAATACCATAAAGCAGTTCTGAGAGTGGGTGAAGTGAGGGCTCGAGGCTTCTTTTTTTATATTTCTTGAGTGCTTATAGGGCTCCCATTGCCACAGAATCTTAAACATGTGACTTGAAGAATTTATTCTCTTAATACTTAGATGTTATTAGAGAGTCCAAGGAGCAAGTCCATGAGAAGTGACAACTTGGAGTCCTAAAGTCTTGATGGTGCCACTCAAGTTTTCTGTTTAGGTCTTTGAGAAAGCTAAAAAAAAAAAATAGATATTTTACATTTTCACTGATAAGTTCCCTGAAGTTCTGCTTCTGCTTAACTCCAGAACAAGCTCTCCACCTCACAGGCTCAGCAAATTTATTTAATTCCCAAAATTGGACAGGCTCCTCAATTTAAATGTTTCTTGGCCATAGTGAACCAGACCTAGCAGCCATCCTCAGCACACTCTTTAGAAAACATGTACATAAGTAGGCCTGATCCCCAGTCAAAACAGTGCTGGAAGCTGTATTCGTTTAAAGCTACAGAGAAAGCGAGGAGAATGACATTGAGTATCCCTTCCTCACCATACGAACATATGCATACTTACTCCCTCCAGTAGTAGGGAGTATCCTGATTATGAATTAATTCACATTGAATTTGCTGTCTCTAGCCTTGGGATACACAAAACCTCTCAACCACCAGGCCTCAGCTGATATAGTATTCCCATCCTGACTCTTGAACAAGTATTCCCATCTTGACTCCATTATACAGATGTGAAATCACTGGGCAGCAAGAACATATCTAACCGTTCAGAGCCTCAAAGCACTAATTTGAGTCCAGTCCCTCAAGATCTGTCAATACTTTTCATTCATTCACTATTCATCATCAAATACATGCCTGGCTGAGGTTAGTTCATACTAATAGGACTCTCTCGGGGTGGATGTTTTAAATAAAAAAGAATTATGCCTCATGAGTCCTTTAGGCCCCCAGCTCTGGGAAGTGATTTAGTACTCCAGACCACTAGGCTAATTAGTCTAAGTAACATCTGGAATCCTACATCAAGCGAAGTTGTACAAGATTCAGAGAAAGGGTAAGATTTTATGATACAAACTTGTGTCTGAAGCATTTCCTATTTACAAGTTCAATGCTCAAGCTATTGGAAACATCCCACGAAATTGCCAGCTTCCCCAGAGATCCAAGGCTGTTGCAGTTTAAGCATCAGATTCAAGACTGTGGGTTCAAACTGTGAACTGGAGTCATGGAAACCCAGAAGGTGAGTCCTTTTGCAGCTTTAGCCCTTTGTGACTTTTCAACTGTCCCAGCTGGGTAGGGAACTGAATGAAAGGCTACATCCCAGCTACATAAATGGCCACTGGGTCATTCACACTGAAGAAGAACCACCTCATTTATGGTTAACCATGTTAAAGTCAGATATCTGCTATTGTCATGTCCGTATCTCCTTAGTTGATGGGAAGAGATAAAGACTGAACAAATTATTCTTAAGAAATGCCTGCACGGTTTATGGTAAGAGCCTAGGTGAATGACCAGGAATAACTTTTTGATGGCTACAGCTGGAAAAGACAGATCCCATTTCTTTGTGATTAACATTATCAAGAGGAGATGCTAAGGCAATATTGTCAAACACCTGGTTTTCATCAAGAAGAAATCTACCATTGACACATCAGTCATTATGCTTATTTAGGCCAATAGCCAAATGACGCAGCCATAAAGTCAGAGATATCTCCCTAGCAAGAAAACAGTCTTAGTTTATAAGCAGTGATAGGTTAGGTAATAGCACCTGGTCTAGTTGAAATCTCACTGGGGTTTTTTTATTAGAGGACGTACAAATGCTTCTTTGATAAAAGTCAGAAACCTGCTTTAGGGAGCTAAAGAGCATGTTAAAAAAACCTCATCTTGAACTATGTGCAATACATCCCCATGAGCCTTCACCAGACAAAAGCGGGGGGGGGGCTTGTGTTGTGCTTTCGCACGTGGTTTGCCTATAATGTGAGAGTAACTGTCAATGACAGCATTTAGCTGGTTGAAAGAATGTGTTTTTTCAGTGTCTTCTTGCAAAATTCTGTCTTCCAGCAAACTCCTTAGATACTGAGACTCTCAGAATAGAGCAAACAGATTGCCAAAAACCATGAAAACAAAATGACTGTCACCACTGATTAATGAAAATAATATGCATGCTGGTAGGCGCACATTCACTAATCATATTTTCCATATACAAGTCCTAATCTTATATTTACATTCAAAAACACTTATTTTGCATAAAAGGGAACAACAAAAGAAGCTAAAAGTAAATACTCTGTAGGAGAACACAGTCTGCATCTCCTCTGCAACAGCCTGTGTCTCAACTGAAGATGCGACGCTAGCAGTCTCCAGCTGACCAGATTCCTAGTGACTGAATGGGGTTATACAGAGAGAAGATCCTGATATTTCCTACACATCATCACAGTCTTGAATTCTCCAGACTAGGAAAATATTGCTTTGATAAAAGTGACAGAAAACAAATTGATGAAAGTTAAGCATGAGGAAGTAACTCTTTCTTTGATCTTTTCGCAACATTTAACCCTCCAACTCTCTAAAATAAACACAGTCAGAAAGACAGGACTGATGTAATTCACTGCATCATGCATGTTTAGACGCCACAAATTGTACCCCAGACAAATCCCAACCACGTGCTTCCAGTACCAGGTTCTCCACCTTCCTCCTTTCCTAGCAGTCTCAGCAACTTCCAAATGCTGGGCACATCCCATCTGTAGCTAGGAAAACAACAAAAGCCATGCACACAGAACAGTGGTCATCCTCTCCCCTTCTCCATCCTTTAGCCCTGGGCCCAGTTGGCACCCGCCACCTCACTGTGCAGATGGTGGCCTTCCCACTCCTCCTGCGGTCCTTTCTCTTCCTTGGTACTGACTGCCAGCTTTCTGGTGAGAATCTAAATTAATTTATCTAGTGGAGTGATGTCACCCCTTCAGTTCTATCGTGAAACCCTGCTGAATGGAAAACAAAAGAAAAGGAGTCAAGGCTGGAGGAACATGGTAGGGTTTTTTTCCTTCATTCTCCAATTTGTGCTACAAGGCTGCAGGCATAACAGCCTTAGGTAAATGGATTAGGTTTAATGAGTACCCAGCCTGCACCCGGACCTGTATTTCTATGGCACATAGCAAATAGCCTCCTTTGTCTTTTCGGTATTTGGCTGAAACTCAGAGCATATGGAAATGACAAGTACTAATAGCTGAGAAGCTAGCACTTCCATAGCTGGCTGGACCACCCTTACATTCAAAATCTGATTTCCTTTCTCACGGTGCACCTGAACCAAAATCTCAGATCTAAACTTCCTCTTGAACTTTGCAAAGCTAAAGCCTGGTGCTGAACTGTGCAGTGGCAGACCGACGTGAGCAAACATATTGGAAAGTCTTGTCCTGTCCTGAATGCCTAAAAAAGAGCCTTATGCTGTTTATGCAACTGCATCCAGGGAAGGCACTCAAAATAGCTCTAGGCGAGGGGCCTGGTTTTCCTGGCCATTATAAAGTATCTTTATCTCTTAATTACATCTAGGTAACTGGCTCTGTGAGTTAGAAAGGAATGCAAACAGCCCTCCCGCAAAGGAGTCACAACACCTTCCCTCCTGTGTGCCACGGTTTCTGTCCCCGCCACGCAAGCCAGCGAGACACAACTAGTAGATCAGCTAGCTGGGGCACCACTGAGGTACTCCACCATAACTTCAGATGTAAGATGGGAATCTCGTCCTTTCCTCTGCCTTTGCAACTTGATAAAGTGAGCCGTGAAATGGCCAGCTAGCAAGCAGGTTTTTTCTCCATCCTTTTAATAAACCTATGTGCACATTTAGTGGTTTTTTGCCATTTGAGGAAATTATTCTTTCTCTTTGGCCCTCAGACCAGTACAGTACACATTGCAGTTTATACCCAATCGTAAACTTGACCTAAAAGAAACTCTGACAGTACGTGATCCCTAGAAGGGTTGGTGTGTTCATCCTCTGCTAGCAAGCACAGCAAACCCGAAGTTTTCATGAGGAAAGCATCTGGTTTGGCGTGGACGCAATGGGGTTGTTGTCTGGTAAGTTCAGGTGTCTTTTGGCCACACAGCTGAGGAATGTACTTTCACGTCACATAAATATACGTATACAGTCACTGACTTCTCTTTCCCAGCATCCAGACTGTCTGAAATCAAACTACCAAGGGAAGACCTGCATTTTTGCTATTGCTGAGCACCTCTCAGTCATTTATAGCCACTTGCTGCAAGTGGAAAACAAGGGGCTGCTTTTTTGTAAATAACTCCCTGAGGTGTGAAGTGTCTGAGGAAGAGGCTCTGTTACATTGCCAGCTAGTCATTGCCAGCTATTCAGCCATACAACATATCAGCTTTGTGAGAAATTATATAATTAAGTCTGCTTTTAAATTTGCATTTACAGAAGGACTTCAAATTCCTCTGGTTTTAGTTTAAAAAAAAAATTATATTTTGCACGGTGGTACTATTTTAGGACAAATGTTCTAATTTTTCTTCCTTTTTGAAAAGAGACATGTTTTCTCCATCTCTTTGAGCTCTTCTAACTTACAAGATAAATGTTCATGGATTTACATTTCAAGTAGCAATTTTTCTTTACAATGTTTTTGATCCAGACAAAAAGAGCAGAAATATTAAAGGTCTAAAGTTATTGCTAGAATTTTTCATAGGCGAGTTTCTCAAGGAAAGCCAATGTTAAATAAAGATTCTTTATTTCTAACAAAGCTTGATTTTGGAGCTGGACCCCTGATGGAAATCGTACTGAAGAAATAGTAGGGATGTTGGAAAGCACAGGCCATAAACAAAGGAAATAATTCAATTTTGAATAGGAAGGAGCTGGAAGAACCAGGGTCACCCAGGGAGATGAGGTTAGAAAACCTGGGAAAGACAGCGAAATGACCCATAATCTGTCATTTTGTCTTTCGAATATACAGCGGTTAAGAAGACAACATTGATTTGGTTTGGCTATAGAAAGAACAATGACTCTTCTTTTGCAAATAATCAGCCATTCAGTTCATTAAAAATCTCATCAACTCAAGTACCAGCCAGCACTCTGAGGGCTGTACATGTTTAATTTCACAGCAGTTTTTAAAACAAATACTGAAATCCCATTTTCCTCTATTTTTTGCTAAGAGCTATCATTTTCCCAGAACTTAAGATTAACGCATTTAAGTGAGAATTAGGGACCCTATACGTGCACACACCATGAGATAGAGTGGGTGGGAAAGGAGTGGGAATTGAATATGGAGAATAATTAACGGCCTGGACTACATGTGGTCATTACTCCTTCGAGGAAGAGTAACCAGGAGCAATGTTTACCCAGGTTGGGAAGTTGGGAATGCTTTTTGATTTTGGGGGGGTTTTTTTGGAAGTCAACAAGCATATCCATATGGCAACATAGAAAGTGTAATGTCAAAACTTGATTTGGTTACTCTAAGAAAGAGCCTCTTCTTCCTGTACAAGAAGTAGGGGGTTTTTTTTTTCCTTTCTCCCCCTTTTGTCAAGAGTTATTAATTTTTTTAGCTTTAGGTTACATAATCCTTTAATGCTTTGCTGCTCTTTTAATTAGTCTGTTATCACTATCTTTTAAGTAGCATTTCTGAGCAATCCTGCATGCCTTTAATCCTGTCTGTTCAGTGTCACCTCTGTGACTCGTTTTCTATACAAGTATTTTCCAAATGAAAACCTTTCACCATCCTTTGTGTCTTAAATCATTCCCTCTGCAGCAGAAAGAAGGTATCAGCCAGTAAGTATAGCAATTCTAACCTTCTCAGGTATTTGTAGTCCGTGAAATATTGCAAAACATCAAAAGCACTTGAGCAGAAATTTTAAAAGCATGCAGGGACCATAAGCTAGTTTAAAAAGTTTGCAGTGATTGGTACCTCTAACAAGCAATACCCTACCATGACCTTTTAAAAGCATTGAATACCTACTGAAAAATACCAAGCAACAAGGATGCCAATTTTTTCATGTTTTGTGTGTGGCCTCTCTTTGTGAAGGAGGGAAAAAGAGAAGCTGTTACCTTAAAAGCACTCCAGTAAGAGGCACTCTGCAGCTGCAGTTGTGCCATGATGTCTCTGTCTAAATTAAACTGCAGATTTCTGCAATTACTTTGTAAACTACTTCTGTTTCTCGGCTTTCAGGGAGCTCCGGCTTCTCTGTAATGGAAAGAAAAGCAGAGTATAAAGGTGAATTCATTCGTTTCGGCTCCAACAACAAAGCAGTACTAGAGCTGCCGCTTTTGGAGAAAGAGAACAGATACAAGAGGAAGGGTATGCTTAAGACAGGGCTTTTCCCAGGCACCTGTTTTTAGCCTTTCTGTTTGAGACTGAGCATTGGTTAGTTGGGTTACTTTGGGCTCAGTTACGACTGTCTTAAAGATCCATACTTTCAAAAACCATTTGCCCTGGGCGCAGGAATTCTGAAAAAGAAAATCCCTGCAGGAGTCACAAGTAGTATAAATATTGTCTGTGACACAGCATTTGGAGCAGCCCAGGGTGATAACTCTTTGGAGCAATTAGTGTTCTTATACAACTGTATCCAAGTTTGCATCTAACTAAACCGGTGCTTTACTTGGGGAAAGGTCTTCTGCCCCGTTGCACACACACACTGAGCCCCACAGACCATGCTCGCTGCAGGGCATCTGTAGATATGCAGGCTGCAGGGGCTGCCCTATAGCTGGGGCTGCTACCCTGAGGCTGAGCTTTCCTTCTGAAAGAACAGGAGACCAGAGCCAGAAGTGGGCATGGCTGTAAGGCACAGGCCTTGCTCCTATGCAGGCTAGCACCTATCCTCACCAGTAAGGATGGTTTCTTCTTACTGGTTGCAGGTCCCTTCCCACATGCTACCACAGCGCAGAAGAGGCAAACTGGTTCCTCTCCAGCTACAGAGGAGAAAGCTCTATTCTAACAACAGTCACGGAGCTAGACTGTGCTTTTAGTGGGTTGCACTTTGTTTACACACTACTTTTGCTTGCATATGTATTTTGAACGCTAATCCTCAATGCTTTTTCTTTTTAAACTGTTTTATTGAAGTAGCTTCCCACTCTATTGCTTCCCTATCAGCCATGCAGTCAACAGTCCTTTTACCGTGCAAGCCACATACACGGCTGTCTGCGAGTTTGTGGCCTGGGAGTTAACCTGCTTCTGATACTCTATAGGAAGACTCTAGTAAAACTTTGACAGTTCAAACTGGTGTAAAACGCTGTGGTCTGACTTGCTCCAGGTTAGCACATTCTTCCCATTTTGAAGTCCGTAGCCTGTTTAGCCTGTATTATACATGACATGAGCACCACTGGCCTCCCCTCCAGGCAGCGCATCAGCTCAGCGGGCTGCTGGCTCAGCTTACGTCCTACATCACATGTTTGATTTGCTGCTTTGGGTCTGATCTGAGTTTAAAGTTCAGGTCCTATGGGTTTAAGTTTAAGGCATTTTGTTGTTGTTCATCGTCTGAAATACTTTCCTGATATTCATGAACTGACTTGTCAATGTGTTATCTCTTCATTTAAAAGCCCACAATCCCTTGCTAAAACCACTGAGAACTGTTAAAAAATATTGCTAATAATTTTTCAGAGATATGGTGTATTTTAATCTGGATCTTTGTCCATAAATGAAAGTTAATGAAAGAAACCAATGATTTTGGATGCCGCCAATTCTGCATTCATGACTTGTGACTCTTGTTTTTCCCCAGCGTAAACACTCAGCACTTTTCGAGAAGTTAGGCATCCAGAAAACCTCTGCATACATTTTGAAAATTTAAACCTTGTTTGCATTAAGATCTCAGTCCTGCAGTTCTTTATCAGAGCTCCCTTTTGTTTTAGCCAACGTCTGATACCAAGCCCATTTTTCCACTCCTCCTTCCACTTTCTGCATCTATAATGATTTTAAGCTCTTCGGCACAGGACCTGTCTTTCCATACTCCCATGATGTCTGAGCACACTCTGAATGCTGTGGCTGTAAATAGGACACAGGACCAGAAGTACTGATCTTAGTTGTGCCTGCATCCAGCCTTCACCGTACCACTCCCCATACCAGCGCCCTGCTGCAAGGTTCAGTGCTGAAGACACAGCTCTGATGTTGCAGGTGAACTAAGATTTTGGCAGGAGAACTACCAGATGGAGCAAATACAAACTCCAAAAAGGTGAATTATTCTTTCTCCAAATTGGTTTCCTCAGCCTGCTCTACAAAGATATGGTTGTGCAGCATAGTTCCTTACATTAACCCCTAGTAAAGCTTTTTGTGTGATGCTGTAAATGACTGACAACAATGTCAGCAAGCAGCCAGGTGGCTTTTCTACAGTACCACTCCTTTCCCTCCTGCCGTTTACGTGAACGTGCTATAGCTTCACTAGACACGCTGGCACTGAGTATCTGCAATATTACAGCAACACAGCCCCCAAAACACCACCCCAGCTAGAGAGACAAAGCTTTCACTATAAGAGAGGTGTGAAGTGAAGAAGACACGCTGTGTGCTTGTTTTACAGGATTACACAAATAGACTTTTTGACAGATTTTCTTCGTGAGATCAGCGGCTCATTAAATTGTATTCCTTTCATAGGCACTTTATTAACTTGTTAATTTGGCATCCTGTGCATTGAGACACTAAGCAGCTTTCCTCTTCAGCTGTGCTACCTGTACATGTGGAGGAGCAGCAAGACCTGGAAGGCGTGACATCCCCTGCTGGCTGCCATAAACCAGCTCTCAGGCGCTGCTGCTGCTGCTGGGGCAGCGTGCTGTCAGTCACCACCCGGAGAAGTCCTTTTTTCTGCAGAGTCGACTCAGCAGAGCAGGGGGCAGGGAGCCAGTAGTCCAGAAATAGTAGAAACAATTGCTGCAAGAGAATTTTAAAAGCCATTGGGAACTTTTGAAGCTGGATCATGCTAAAAATAAGACGGAATAGACTAGTACCTAGAGAAAATGACTTAGAGGAAGCCTGTACCTCTCCAGAGATTTATCCCTGATTCAGATCTCATTATTTCTCTCCTCTTCCCTCAACATCTTCACAATCCCTCCTCTTGGCAGTTTTCTGGAGATAGGGCATGACCTATGAACATGAGAGCAGAAATCCTCTCCCCTTGCTAATGTTGTGAGACAAATATTGGTAAGCCTTTGCTGGGTATTTGTCACACACAAACCCTCCTTCAAGTGTCAGGCAGGGGGGTGCAAGAGACCCCCAATGGCAAGGGATTAAAGAAGCCAGAGCTCACGAGGCCACTCCTGTCTGCGAGTGCCAGAGTAGCTAAGAGTGCAGCAACTCTTCCCTTCAGACAAGCAACTTAACTTTAAGAAAGTGGCTCTTGAGGAGGTGCAGAGGTAGCTGACCCCTTGCCAGGGGCTGTGCTTGGCTGCACTGCCCCATAGGCACAGCTCAGGCAGAGCAGCCTGGGCTGTGCTGCAGGGAAGAGCTCTACTCACCCTCTGGCTCAGCAGGGCCACTCGCAGGGCTGCACTGGCACATGTGGCACTGCCTGCACCGCCATCGTCCTTCTCTGGACAGCCAACTGCTGTTGACATCACTTACCAGAGGAGGATTGCATCCTGCTGGCTCAACATGGTGGGTAGGGACCTGCCGTGTTACTGCTGGCACCTGAGTGTAGGCATTCTATAAATGGCCTCACAAGAGTTTAGGGACCAGAGGAGAAACCTGCACTATCCTTACCCCTGCAAACTTTTTTTCCTGCTGGACCTTACAATTCACAGTGTCAGAGAAACCAGTGTCATTTACTCCTATCACCAGCCTGCTTGCACAGAGCAGCTTTGCAGTGGTCGCTAAACCCCCAGGAGGCTGAAGGGATAGGAGGTCACCTGTACTTGCTGAGGCACACACAAATCCCCAGGTGCCAGTAAGAAGGATGATGTGGTGCCTGTTTGAAGAGAATCTCTTATCTGAGTAGGTCATGCGTTTTTTTGCAGAGAGCACTCAAAGACTTAAGTCAACCCAAAACTAGAGTGGAACTTTCCCACTGAAGCTAGGGGAAAGAAGTAAAAAACTCATTTCCTATGAGCAAATCTTATGAAAACCACAACTCATTATGGGATTGGAGAGGATTATTTCAGTTTAGTTACTCTTAAGAACATTCTCTTTCTCATTTATATTTGTGTCAGATGCAGAGTGGAGAGGTAGAAACTCAGAGACACAGCTGTGGTCCTGCCTCAGAAAAAAGTCACCTGTTATGAATGACCTGGTGAAACACTAGTTACCCAGAGTGGTTTGAAGATAGCCTCTTCTCCAAGTTTTACTCTGACTTTCTTGTTATCTGGGAAGCATGTCCTTCTAAGAGATCAAAGACTATTATTCTTTCAAGCATTAAAGCGGAACTGAAAGTGAGTCAGAACTAGGATGTTACTGGACTGAGACACAAATTCAAAAACAATAGTAGAGTTTTTTCTGAGAAAAGGCTTAGATTTTTCTTATGGAATACGCTTTTTTAAGGGTGAGAAAATCCTTGTCAGGAAATCCAGTCTTTTCACCAGATATCACGTTTGTGATCTGCTACCAGTTATGTGCTGCTTTGACAGACTTACATTGATAATGCCTGGTACATGGCACTTGAGGTGGAAGAGTGGCTACTTTCCTTCAGCTCATCTGTGTGATGCTGTGCCGAGGCGAGGCAGGAGAAGCCCTCACCACGGAGCAGCAGACAGTGATGCTCCCAGCACAGCGATGGGCGCCTGGATCAGCTGTCATCCCTTGAGCCCTGAGTGCAGAGCAGATTACACCTATGACTAAGGGTCCTTTGGGCCACATTTCAGTGATCTTTTAAGTAATTCTGGATCAGTCTAAATCATCCTTTCAGTACCGGATACGCATCCGAGGCCTTGATCATATTTAACTAACCATTTACCTGTTCCCACCAAAATACGAATATTTTCTAAGTGTTCAAATATACATACATGTGTCTCTGAATTGGATCTACTTTAAATTCCCAGCTTACCTTTTTTTTGTTTAATATAATGTCAACACACTGAATGTCTGTGGATGTACTCTGAAAGTTTACTAGAGAACAGTCAATTACAGTCAATTCTGAATATAAAATCTTTCCCCTTTTGTTTGAAATGGAAAATAACCTGAAAGCCTTTCCCTGGTAATAAACCAAGCTCCGTAACATGCATTTTTAAAAGAAAAAAGAAATTATGATTTGGAGTATTCATAAAGAAACCTCATCATGGTATCAAAAATAATACGTACTCCTAAGTACAGAATATAACAGTATTCTCTTTGATGAATAGGAGTTGCCCCATTTTTAAGCAGGAAGCGCCTAATGAGGGGACACAGGCTGGCAAAGCAAACTCTCAGAGTATTTGCATCCCAGCCTCAAGTTGCCAGCAGGTTTTACCCACACACTGTATTTCAATACACACTCATGTCTGATAATTAGATCAAATTTCTCTCCTTGACCAGCATTTTATCCTTTTTCTTCCTTATTTGTTGCCTTACTTAATGAATGGATCTTTGTTTTATTCTTAAACTGCAGTATTTAGTAGGGAGAGGGAGAATTTTGTTTTTAAATTAACAAATCGAAACAACAATCTTGCGATAAACTGTGGCACATTAAAAACAGCTGTCTGCAGCCTTCTCCTGTTCTTTCATGCATCCTATTCTCTCTCCCAGCTTGGGAGCATCTCATTTAAATTTAATCACAAAAAAGCCCCCAACCCCAAACCAGAAAACACATTTTTGTTAGAAAACCACTAAAGAAAATAACATGGCCATTTAGAAGAGACATCACTTGTGTGCGAGAAATTCAGGACTCCACACAAGTGGAAGAGGCCAAAGGTGTCTGACAACCTGCAGACTGCTATTTTCAGCATTACCTTTGCTTTAGAAGATTGGCTGTTCCCTTCATGTGGCACCATCAGGTTGGCTCTGCTTTCATTACTTATTCTATGAAATGCTAGTCTCCCTTAAGTGACTAGCAGTAATATATGATTACAGCAGTCCATGGGGGTTGGGATGGGGTGGGGTAGCGGAAGAGACCTTCAGAAAACAAATCTAGACTAATTAAAAAGCTGAAACAAAAAATTCTTTGCTACTGAAACATGTCTAATTTTTACTTAGTTACTAAAACTGGCTGGAAAATCTCAACACAAATCTGATTTTGTTGGATGGCAGGGTTTTAATGAAATTGGAAAAAAAGTTTTCAAATCACAAGACTTACAGTTTCCATAAAACCTTCATTTGAAGGCACAGCTATTAAAAATAAATGCAAAATTTTCTGTAACAACAACAACAACAAAAGCCCCCAAGGTATTTCCCTTTTCACAGCACGAGCTCAAATTCATGGCACAGTGCAATTACACTAGATAGAAAAAACCCAAAATGTAGGATGTGATTCAATCAAGCACATTGTGTCTATTATTGCTTACTTTTGCCATTTCTCCACTTCCCACCTATAACTGCTTTTAAGGCCGTAGAAGTCCTGATTCAATTTATGTGTCTTTCGAGACTTCACTGCCATACCCAATTTACACATATACTCAGCTCATACTCCATACACAGACTGTGCCACCTTGAGAGAGAACTCACCAGCTCACCAGTAATACACTGGAGGTCTGATTCATTCTTTAAAACGAGTCTTTTCCTGCCAACTAGCTATATCAGGAGCCTGTTTCCTAACCTAGGCTGCTGTTTAGTGGCCATGATTCTGCAGTTTTTCTTTTTCCCAGGTTGTCAGGGAGCAATGACCTTGCCAGAGAGCCCACCCTTAAATATGCTTGGTTCAGTTCTGCAGCCAGACACAGTATCAGGAGAGCTTAGACTTTGTTCATGACGCAGAAGATCTTCCTTACTCCACTATGCTTTAATTATATATGCAGTTCACCAATCTCAATATGATAGGAACACCTGAAACCAATGGCATTTTCAAGGAAATGTGATATTTGTAAGGGATGGAGACCACTATTCTTCTGAAAAATCAAAGTTAGACTGAACCAGAGGTACAAAAGAGCAAGGTAAGAATGAAAAGCCTGAGCCCAAACTTCTTTACGTTTGAGATAAGCTTGTAAGTCTTCATATACATATCCAAGATCTTTTAAAGTTATTATGCTCATTTTTAACTCCCGCTATAAACAAAGAAAGATGTGATTGTCTGATCTTCTCTCATGAACTGGAATTACTAAAGCATTTAGGTAGCCTTAGGTCAGATTAAAATATGAGCCCTGCAGGCCATGCAAGTAAATTAAATTCATTTCTGGACTACTGCTAAACTGGTTTTTTAGGGGGTTCAACTTATTTTGATTCACTGTGAACTTCTGATTTTCTCTCTCTCCTCTTGCTACCGACAAAGACTTCAGAAACCTTATGGTTTCCCTGTCGTTTTAGGTAGATCACATCTTGGCTAAGGAAAGATGAAGGCAGCAGCCTTTTTTTTTTNTTTTTTTTTTTTTTTTTTTTTTTTTTACTTGTGAAGGTTAATTAGGACAGCATCCCATAACTTGTCAGTAATAAAGAACAGGATTTGTTCTTCCTCTCTAAAACTACAGCTCACCACACTAACTGTTTCAATGTACAGGAGTTTTTATGAGTGTTATTTGAGCTTCAAAATCTCTGCAGAGAGGACCACCACAAAAAGTTTAAACCCAGTTTTCAGTACAAGCTCTTATCAGCTTCAAGAGTGCATTGCCTTTGTCAACTTTTAGAAATAAAGGTATATGAAATATAGGTCAATTATTATCTGGCTTTAACAACAAAGCTATACTTCTCTTTTGCACTGAATGAAAAAAAAGAGGGTTTCCAAACTCTTTTGAAACCCTAATATTGTCAAGGGGAATATTTTATTTTATGAAACTTCATATTTATGAAAATGTTTTATAATGCAGCCCCAGCATCAGGCTTTTGGAAACAGCACCACATTAGGGCCAATGCTCTTTTTGCAGATGCAAGTAGCTGGAGATAAAAGAGATGTCATTTTAATGCCAGGGGTATAGACATCCCAGTGACACCGAGCAACTCACAGACAGCAGAGAAAAATGGCATGTCTCTTTTTAAATGCATAGCCTCATAAGTAACGTGCAAATGTGAATAACAGATATTACCTTCCCCCTCCAGCACTCATCAACTGATCTGCATAGTCAGAAAACACGTCTCCTACACCTATACACACAAAGTGTTATATTGCCCCTGTGCACACTCACCCACTTTGCACATGTGGCCTGGGTTACTGAAAGTCAAGGAAACTGATCCAGTCATAATCCCCCTGTGAATGTCAAGCCAGATGATTTATGTCTCCACAGCTGGGAAAATCTGCCTTTATAACACAGGTGTAAGAAGCACCTGCATGTGCATCCTTTTCCAACTAATGCTCAAACAGGGGCTCAGCGAATAAAGCAGCAGTTCACCATGAATGACACCATGCTGCCATCCGCGCGTGCTGAGGGTTTGCAAACGCCACTCCACATCTGCCCCCAAATGGGACTGCTTGGGACAAATCTTATCAGAAATCTCTCCTGATCTTATTCATAGTAGCTTTTGAGGTAGCTCCCTTTAGCCTATTTGGAAAGAACATTTTGCAATTAACTTTTAGAGTTAATTGCAGCACATGCTCAGTAACACTCAGATAAAACATTGCACCTCCAAAGCTCCCTTGGCTCTGCTTGACAGTCCCAGCACAGCTCCACAATTTAGCTATGATTCACCAGGAGCCAGAGCTTTATAAGATTGGGCTAAATTTCGATGAACCTTGACCAAGTTTTCTGCAGTATGCTTCCAGGAACAGCTGTGGTTTATGACGGAGAAGAATTGGTGACCATAGCTGAGTTTTGACGTAAGTTTTTGAGTTTTCATACTGGGCCCTGAAAACAAAGTGCAGACTAAAACACTCAGTGCTTCTTGAAAGCTGAGATAGCAATGTTTCTACTAGAGCTACTGTTTCTTGTAGCACACGAAAGAGACCTAATATCAGCAGGGTGCCTTCTGAGGTGCTGTGGATTAGAACAAGCCAAGTGCCCATTTCATCACACAACGGAAAAAACATTTTCCATACATCTCCACAAAGTGTTTCTACCTTAGTTGATTGCCATTCAACAGAAGCACTGATGACAGCTTAAAATAAGGTTGTTTTTCTCTTCCTAAGGCCTCAGAAAGAATGAACCACAGAGAACATTAGGAGAAGAAATAGTAAGTAAATGTATCAGACAGGGGAAAGTCAAGACGTTTGAGATTTTGAGTGCTGCAATATTATGATTTAAAACTAGCAGTGAAGTAGCTCTGTCTTATCGGGGCAAACTTCCCTCTGGACAAGTCAGACTGTCCGTAAGCATCCTGCTCACCTCTCCTGCTCTGTACTTGTGTGTGTATAATTATTGTGGCACAAATCTTGCATTTACACCTCAAGTATTACCTCTTATGGATTATTTTACTTTCACAGTCATAAAGAGAAGATCTGATGGGTCACAGTGTGAGGTTCCTTAGCTTGTTAAGTACTGATGTATTAAACCCTTACAGAAGAATAGCAAAACAATTTTTCTCTATCACATCAGAGTTCAATTTGGCCTAGAAATTCCAATTAATTTCAAGTTTACTGAACATTTTTCTTCCAAATTCAGAAAGCTCCTAGCAATTTTATATCACTGATCACTCCTTTGCAAATTTGTTCTTATGCACATACTCCATGCAGGAATGCAGCCTTTTGCCGCTTCCATTAAATTTTTCACTCCAATTTTCTACAGTGAAAGAGTATTCTGACTGTCCGGGCTGCTCAGTCAAGCAGACTAAGCTCTCATAACTGCTGACAAAAAGGTCACTTTGCTAGCATTTTGTTATTCAGTGTCTATTCTAAGTCTTGATTTTTAACTCAACACTAAAATAAGTCATTTTGTGTTCTGCAGGCCTCAAAGGTTGCTAATCTGCTTTTGGAGCAATTCGAATAATTTATTTTGAAGGTCATGGCTGAGACACTTTGCTTGTACTGAAAATACTGAATTGTTGCTATTCCAGTGTCTGCCCATGGAAGAATGTACATCCTCTCCTCTTCCTCTCATATTCTAGATACAGGTTAAGATAAAAATAAAATGGAAGGGGCTACTCTTATTAAGTAAAATCAAAGCTCCCCATAGGGAACCAGAGTTTATTCAGAACTGTGGTCTTATAAAGCAACCTCTCAGTATTTTTCACAGAAGTAAGGTGCCACCCTCCACCACTTTGGCCAACTTCCTGGTCTTGTTGCTAATGTTTTGTCCAATCTGTTTCTTAATTCACTTTCTATGATAAAGTCAGTCTTCACTGCCCATCTCAAACTACACTGTAGTATTGCAATTAGGCTGTTAAACAATTGCAACATGATCTCCTCAGGCAGGGTGCACAGAAGATCAACAGTGCGATCTGTGCTTATTGTCTTGTATATCATGCTACCTACGTCACTGAAACTTTTTGCTTCTGCAGAACAGAGGTTTGCAGGTCTTTTGGTTGTGCTTGCAGTACTGTGAAAATAAACACACACTGCTAGTGCTTGTTTTGATGAGAAAGGAGCTCAATTTTGCCCTCCCAGAAGGATGTCAGAGAGACTGTCCCGTCCCCACACCCTTCTCCCCTAAGACATTGGGCAAAAAAAACCCCAACAGCTTCTATTTCTCATTTATCATGTCAAGTAGATCACAGGTAGACTAAAAGCTCAATTTATCTCAGATTATTCAATCTGAAGTAGGTTTTACAGCTTCTCAGGGTACTATGCCACACTCACATATGGCTTTTCACTGTAAAGCACTGCAGGCTTCTACCCAGAACTCTGCCTGCATGAGTGGGACTTCAGAGCACTAGAAAAGATACAGTCTCTACTGGTTATATGCTGGAACAGATGCCAGCTTCTGCTTATGCAATTGTGGAAAGAGAGTGAACTGCAGACTTATTTTTAGTGGCACAGACGCACCTCTCTCATTGAGACTGGCACGAAGACACAATGGCACATTCCCAAACTGAGACAGCATCTGTCCTCAAGTGATTTTCCTCTTTAAAACAAGAGGACTCTTTCCTTCTTTCACCCTCCATCCTTCCTATTTTTAAGGCTGGGAAAGGTCAGCACATGGGCTCTTGCTGCCTACCAATCTAAACAATGTTTGCCACAGATACTCCTCTAAAACTGGGTAAAAGCAGCAGCCAATGCCAGGTTTCAGGTTCAACACCTTCATTCAGCTTGGGGTTGAGAAATAGAACCTCCTCCACCTGTAAAGGCTTTCACTGAATTCAGTTTCCTCTGGGAATCTCCCCAGAGAGGCATGCTATTTAAATCCACTAGCTGGGAGTCCTTCCTTCTGCTGACTCGGTGCCTACAGGGTGTACCTTGCTTTCCTGAGCCCTTACAGGGCCCATCCACCCTGCCACAGAGGGGCATTTAGGGTAAAGGCATTTCAACTACGGTCCGAAAACACTGAGATTTTGGTTCAGGTTTGCATTAAGAAAAAACAAGAATGGGCCACTTAGTACATAGAGATTAAATACCCACAAGCCAGGTGCAAGTAAAATCTTTGAAGAAACTGATGCATTTGAAATGAAGGCACAAGACAATTAATTCCCCAGAGTTTTGGGGAAAGCAACCAGCAATACGCCAGGTTTACATGGGAAGTGGGGTTCAGCAGTGTTAGCTGACTGGAGAACAGCAAACACAACGCCTTTATCTAATAAAGGCGCCATAAATTATGTTGGCAGCAGTGGAGCCGTTTGTTTGGCTTTGCTTTTACCAAAACTTAATTTTACAGAAAAGAATCATTATAGATGTGGAAGGAAACAGGTAATAGCAAATGGGACAAGACACAATGTGAATTTGCCAGTGTTAGATCAGATTAGACTGATTTCTTTCTCTGGTCAGGTAATTAGTATTCACACAGGGGAAATACATGGCTAATCTAACATCAGAAAATTATTTAAATTGCTACCATATAGGAAATTATTAAACTGGAGAAGATAGGGAGTACCTATGAGAATTGTAAGCTGCAAGAAACGGGCTAAAGACAGTGGCTTGGAAGGGAGTATCAAGCTGGAAGAAAACAAGGCAGGCAGTTCCTCAGCAACTGGTCTTTTGGTCTCATCTTATGTAATGTTCTTGTTAGTATTTGCAGCATGCTGGTGAAGTTTGCTGACCCTGTGAAGTTGGGAGACATTACGGAGATGTAATAGGGTTAGACAATTGTATTGGAAGAAATGGATGACCTTGCAGACTGGATTAATAGAAATTGTAGGATTGAATGTCATTCCACATAGAAAGCTCATTCATTTCAGGACAGACAGCAAAAACTTCTCCTTTAAGGGACAGATATCAACTAGAAGTGATGGGAGAGGAGAACGACTTGGTTGTTTCCAAGTGCGTGATAGTCACTGTCCTCTCCGATGATTAGGAAAAGCATTTCTGTAACGCTGCCACAGTCAGCCATCTTTGCAGTAGGACAGAGTTTCTCCTGCCAGGCCTTTTCCATACACTCAGAGAAGCAGCACATTAGGAGGCTAGCATTTAAAACACCGTGACAGGGCACTGTGATGAATGGAGCCGCTCATACCTTTGCAAAGTCATTCTCTCAGGTTCCTGAGAATGCAAGCAGACATAGCACCCCAGTGCCACTACTATACTGATGACACTCAGCTTTCAGAGCTTTCTCAGTGACCATGTCAGAGATATTTAAAAAGAAAGAAATCAGATTCTTGGGAACAAGATGTCAGTGAGAAAGAAGTGCCAATATGCCTTCTGTGTTAGATCAGCTGAATGTGAGCCTGCAATGAAATCATATCAAAACATTTTATACATCTGCCCAGTATGCTTACCTGGGAATTAATTCTTCTCGGGCTCCTAGTTTTTTCATTTGTCCTGCTTAAACTCAGCTTAAATAAAAGCACAGAGTGTCAAAGAAAGGCAAACTGCAAGACAAGACTTTATAAATTATTAAAGATAAGGGATGTCACAGCAGAAGTTCTGGCCCTGTATTTTATAAGGCTGTCACATTGAACTTTATGAAGGGCCAGTCTGAAATTGGGGAACATACTTATTCTGAAATGAACTTCCAAAAAACAAACAAAAAAAAAAAGTGCTGCTTCCAAGCCAAATGGAAGGTACACCTCTTGAACTTGGTCTTCTGTAGCATAGTCACATGGTAATGCAAATATTAATTCAAGTAAATCTAAAATACCCCCCTAAAATGCAAGAGAACTTTTTCCTTCACTTCAGACAAGAGCAGGACCCATCCTTCCAAAAAAAAGAAGCTTCCTAAACACATTTGTGTCTCAAGGGAGGAGGTGAAAAAACAGACACTCAATAGGGATGATCACATTGCTTAATACGTTATTGAAAGGGTGCTCAAAGTGAAAGCTATAGAATAAAAAACCATCAGAACACCACCAGAGACTGTATTGCCACCTAGCAGAATATGTAAAAATGAATAAGATTGACTAAAATATCTTTTAAATATTAGCAGGGAAAAGCTCTTGATTTCCTAACAGAAGGAAAAACCTGAATTAATTATTGAAGCTGGGATACTGACTGCTGTTGAAATTGAAAGTAGGCCTGCAAACTCAGACATCTGGCCCTGAGCATGGCTACACTCCAAGTTTGGGAGAAGACAAGAAGAGATAAGCTTTGGCAAACAGACAAATACACCTTTCATTGGAAATACTTCCACCACAGCAGAGGATCAAAAGTTCCCCAGTTCTGTCTACCCCAGGGACACCCTATGATGAATGCCCCATGAATTACTGCAGGTTTCAAAACACTCCACAGCTACTAAGGGATGGAGTCTGGTGAACTGATCAATCGATGAAAAGACTAATCTGGTTCATAACAAGCATTCTTAAAAAAAAAAAAAAAGAAAAAGAAAAGAGCTAGAGAATGACCACAGTGTTTCATTACCAAAACGTTTATCTGTTAGACACACTTTTCCCAAAACTCCTGTTCAAGTTTTGCAACTTTAGCAGATCTAACCAGATAGCAGGCTGTTCAGGCATGGCTAGAGCTGAGCTCTGCTCCTTCATCTGCTGCAAGATGGCTTTGTGGGCAGTGGGACATCATATCTCTGGGCATCAGAAGAGTACAGCTCTCCAGACAACAGACTGCTGGAGTGGCAAAGCAGCCTACCGTTCACTGCCTGCTTTGTCATTGAGATAGCCCTGGGTGGTGGGGCTGGTATCACCCCTGCTACCAAGGAAGGGCTCAGGGCTTATGGGCCAGGCTGTTGCTGGGGTCTGTAGCATCAGTAAACTCTCCCCTTCCCACATCCCTTCCTCGTTCAGCCTTGGAAGGAGCAGTAGGGCTAGATCTCCCAGCACCTCCCACAGCCACCTGCTCAGCCGGCTCCTCCCTAACGCTCTGCCTCCCCATCCTCTTCCTACAGCAGCAGCGCTCTGGTCCCTGCCTCACATCCTTGCGGTAGCAAAATTCAATTTTGCCTCCTCTATCTAAAAGTCCAAATGAGTGCTGAACTCTGCAGGGCCTACAGGGTTTGGTAATGAGGACTAGTATTGGTATAGTTTAATGACCTTTTGCATTTCAAAGGGAAGGGCATGACTTTCTGAACATACACAATGACAGGGTGAGATTGAGTTGTAGTGAAAGACTGCAGGAGTCTCAGATATTCCCGGGATAAGGAGGACTTGAGTCAGAGAAGGAGCAGTTGTTGGTCCCAAAGGACGCGGCATCTCCATTGTGAGTTTTGTCACTTGTGAGTACCCCAGGTATTTCTGGGAGTGCACTTTGGGTCAGAAAAACCAGCGGTTTCAGAGCCCAAACCACTGCTGCTCTCTGTGGGGCTACAGGGCAGGAAGGCTAAGTTTCCTTAGGTGTCCCATAGTGGGGAAAATAAAGTGTATTTCTGGCTACTAAAAGTGATAGGGAGAGAACCAGCCTTACAGCAAGATACCGAGAACCTAAGGCATTCCTTAAAGGACTGAAAAGGTTGAGGGTAATTAGTAAGACTTCAGTTTTCAATGAGGGAGTTTCTCTTCTTTGGGCTTGGTGGCAGTGCTTAGTTCCAGAAGCAGAAAGCCTCTGGAGCCCAAGTCACCACTGCTGAGGCTTTTCAGGTAGAGAAGCAGCATGGGGATTAGTACAAAGTTGCACTCATACAGGACTTAAGTTATTTAGTGGTGCTCCCATAACAGATTATGTATATCCAGGGTCTAAACCACTTCTGATCCAAGCATGACTGTATTACTATTTTGAATGCCTTGTGCCAATTTAAACAGAGAGAAACAAAATATAGTCAAGCTCTAAGGTCACTTCACTGCTAAGGTGTATCATCCCCACACCCCAGGTGTGGTACCTCCTTCCACTTCTTGGTTATTCACTTACATAGTGCACACCATAACTTGCAAGCTTAGGGAAAAAATGGCATTTAGAAAACTTAAGGTTTCTGCAAACCCCAACAATTTTGCAAGGCACTTGCACTATTGCTGCGATTATGACAGAGTTACTGGTCATTATTACATGCAGTCATTAGGAAAAAAAACCAGTCAGTGAAAAACTGCAGTAGGGGAAAAAACATAGGAGTTGAACATCAACAAAGTGAACAAGGAATTGTGTACAATTTCTGTCTCTAACCCTCTGCAAGGTAAACACATTGAATAGATACATTTGTCAGACATGCTTTACTAAGCTGTCATTAAACAGAGCAACTAATGTCAGGGTGGGTCTTGGAACCAACAGTTTCAGCTTCGCGGGCTGGCATACAGTTGTACAAGGTAGTGCAGAATAAAACTGAACTGTGCCAGCTCACAGTCAAGCTTCTGACCAGAATTAGGTTAAAAACTAGAATTAAAGACAAATTAAATTTGTGCTTAAATTTCACGGAGCATGTTGAAAACTAAAGCGTACTGAAACAGCTCCTTTTCACCTAGAACTGAGAAAGTTGTATTCTTTTCATATACAGACACATAAATGATCTTCAACATGCATGCAGAACAAGACACCACAGTCAACGTGAGTAAACACTGATTTTAGAAGCCAGGCCTCTCAGATGCTTCTGAAAATCCCAATTAGCATCTACCTTCCTGTCTACGTAGCATCATGACTTTGAAAAATCTGACCCCACGCCTCATTTGGGACTTAAGTACTTTGAAAGTTTTACCTCTCAGCAGCACATATCACATTCAGACTTTCCTTCTAATCCTATTGTTGCAAGTTTCACAGAAATCCTGGTATCACTGCCATTTATGATCACATTTGGCTTGAACTGAGCTTTTGAGTTTCCCTGTAGCTTGGCAGCAGAGCTCAAGCAGCAGAACAAGGACTGCAAGGTTGATACACGTGAACAGACATTTTTAGGAAAGGGGTAAGAATACTTTACAACCCAATAGCACACTCACCTGGATCTGGTGTTTTGATTATACTGAGATGCCAAGTGATGCAAAACTATTTGTTTCTGCTCTTTCACCTCAGAGACCTGCACTGTATGAGTGAGATTATAGCAAAAGGCTTGGCATGTGAATCATTTATTTGAAGGATATCATTAGCAACTTGCTGTGTTCTCAGTCAACTGCCTGTTCCTATCCACCTCAGTATTTGTTAAGGATTGCATATTGGTTTCATTTTATAATATTCCTTTATGTCATTTGTAGGAAACAAATTTGCTATGCATATTAGCCAGATTCTTCAGCATTAATACACATTAATTCCAACTTCTTTTCTAAGTTGAGTGTGACAACAGTCTTTTCTTCTCCTCCATACTCTTTCTCGGGGGCTAGACAATTCCTTAGTTTAACTGGATGTAATCTGTGCTTTATGATAGTTCTAATGCACAAGAAACACCTTGTACTATGCACAGCAGGTAAGAGGGCTTTTCTTGCAAGAGTGCTTAGCACTGCTGTTGTTCTAACACAGTAGTAATATCCAAACTCTTCAGGTGAGTTCAAACATAAACCAGTTATTTTTAAAAATAGGTTCAACCACCCTCCCCCGCTCCCCCCGACTGCTGTTCTTGAGCAGATGCAGAGTCCTAACACATTCACATTTTGGTTGCTGATACACAGAGAAGTCCCTTGGTAGTACATGACTATATTACATAGAAAATGGGTAGCAGCTCTTCAAACAAATTGCAATTCTTCTGCCCTGCTTATCTTTTTTTTTTTAATTCTTATTATTTTAAACAGAAACGATCAAATCTAAGATAAAAGCAGTGTACAAGGGTAGCAAGACCTTGCATATTTGCACACGGTTCATTTCTGGGTGTCTCGCTACAGTGATAACTGCAACAAAAATATCACCATAAACCCTAAAAAAAGTATATGCCTAGAGCACGATAGCACCCAGCTCTCTCAAGGCAATGTACTTTTCAGAATCAGAAAAAGATCGTGAAGAGGGAATCTGTAAGTCCTGAATATACAGCTGCTCTGAAGTTACACCAGCCATTTAGGTTTGTATAACTGAGGCTGCTATCCAGCCCATACTTGGAGAGTTTAGCACTAGCGTACCTTAGTGTAGTAAATGGCAGGTGAGATGACAATTGGGTTTAGCTAAGCAGGTTTGAAATTCTGCTGTGAATCTCACCCCATCAGTTGGTGTAGCAGTACAACAAGCACGTGCCTAGGAGTATTGCAAAAGTTTCTCTGCTGCTGGAGAAAGTCACACTTGTATACATACATACTTGTATGTAGCCATTTGAATACTTGCGATATATCTACATAAAGCTCTGCCTTTATTGAATACTAAGAATTATTTGCATGTATGTCACATTGCTTAGCTGGCCTTGTACCAATACAGATGCATATAGCGTTAGAAAGAATATGGTTTCTGCACACAGATCACAAAGAACTTAATAAATAGTGAAGGAGTTTAGCAAGGGTGTGATAAATGTGATATCATCATAGTGCCGTTCATCTAGTATTGCCTCTATCATTTACAATGCACACATTTCCAAAACTACACAGATATTGCATGATTATATTTAACATATTATTTGAGCATATTTTTCTTCTATTTATAAAGAAAGGTGGGAGGAGAATAGGGTACTTCAGAGGAAGAGAAATATAAAACATTTCCAGAAAATTTGTATCTCAATATCTTCTCTGTAAATTGGCAAGATGAACAAAGGACACTTCACATACTTCTTGACTGCAAAAAGAGTTGTTTAGCTTTAAACATGTCTCTCCAAAAACAATAAATGGATTTCAGTTTATCCAATTGTAAAAACATTATCTTTTAGGAACATGCTATTTTCCTGGATTATTATTGGATTGGATTGGAGAAAGGGAAACCAAATAGATGTGCCATGCAGTACAGAAAGAAGGAAATAACATTCTAAGGGCAGTAATTCAAGAGGCCTGGCTTTGTTTTTCGACTTCCGAAGAAGGAAGCAAGACATGCTCGTGCGGAAATGCACTATTGCAGATACAACCTCCACGAGCCTGATGCCAGGAGGCGCGTTCCCTCTGGCAGAAGGGGGCATTCAGGATCACATCTATCCTACAAAAACATTTCTGCTACCAGTAGACACTATGGAAGGCAATTAAATGTTTGTTTCAGTTGCACAGTGGACTACACAGAAGTTGAAGCTCTTCCAATTGCTTTTGCTTTTTGGACTGAAGGACGAAGCCTGAAAATTTCTGGCAAATACAGGAAAACAGAACCATTGTATATNATCACTGCTTCAGTTTAATATGTCATATAGGACTACTAAAGCCATACACATATTAATTCCATCTGTGATGGGCTTAAAAAAAAAAAGATACTGCAAAATGAAGACCAGTGAGTCTGTATGTACCAACTGAAGTGAAATTAGGGAGGAAGTAGATTTGTTCTATAAAACTGTTGGGGGGACACCCTCCCCCCCAAAAAAAACCCCAACCTCTCTTGACCTCCTTTCTCCCTATATATAATTTGAGCCAGTTTAGTAGCACAATTGTTAGTATTGACTGTGGGGCTGCTTATATAGCTTATTACCAGTAGAGAGTACATCTCAAAGCACTCCTCTGTACCCTGTCCCTTACACAGATAGCCCTTCCTTTGGGAAAATTTGGTGGAGGAAAATGTTGTCTCTCAATGTCAATAGCAAAAAACCCATTATCTTCATCTGGGGCAGGATTTCACCAGCTGTCTACCTCTTGACCTTAACTAGCCAAGACAAGGTCAAGTTGCAACTTCAACTAGCCTTTGGACAAATAAGTTTATCATATAGCATTTTGTATAAAGTCACAATTACAAAGACACAATGCATAAGAGAAGGGGGAACAGAAATCCAGCTCAGACAGACAACTTGCACAGAAAAAACACTGTCATCTTCACTGCATTGGTGAATAGAGAGTCTGAAGTTGTGCTGAACCTTAGCTCAAAATGTGAAAGTTTTTTGGCTTTGTGTGGGAGTGTTTAAGTTTAAGGTATTTCCAAGTCTAACAGCATCTTTCTCATTGAGTAAGTGCCAAAAGCCCCACCAGGCTGAAGCGTGACCACTTGGAACAAATCCTAGTAGAAACCTCTGGGAATCCTAAGTGGTCATCTGACTGTTGGTGGAAAACAAATGAACGGCAAGTTCAACAGAAAACTGTGCACAAGGTGTCTGCCAATGAGCATACGTATGCACAGAGATGTGTATATATAATACACCTTTAGACTACGGTTCACCTTATTCATGACATACCTGTTTAAAAGTGATTCCTACATTATCATATTTCTTGATGATAGGGCTAATTTATGAGTAAACAATCTGCAAATCAAGTCAACTTGGGGACTCACGGTCCTAGTGCTAATCCCAGCAAACACCCAGATTGCTTCCAGTTAGGAAAACTGTTGTTAGTGTGGGAACACAGGATCTAAAAGCCTCAAATATGAGAGGAGCTGAACACTGCCTCTCATTAATTGATTAGAAGCAAGGGCTTGCCAGCTGAGAGAAGCCTGACTCTGTATGTACTTAGACATCCAAGCAAAAACACTTGAGCCGTAAAAGCAGCTTTGTAGAGTTCCACATTAAAATGTTATAATTCCTCCCCAGTTTTCACTTTTTTTTGTATTGAGAACACACGGGTATATATTTCCATTTTTAATTCATTTGAGATAAATAATTGAAAAGAAGCTTTTTTTTAAGTGACAACATTAAATGGTACATAATTTAATAAGCACAACAAATAGCATAACAGGGTGCTTGCATTACCTGTTGTCCAGAAGTGAAACTCAAGGAGATTCAGTTATTATTCTTACACTGTATCCTAGTTATATATGCCATATTTGTATTGCACCAATAAAGGAAATTAAACCAGGAACAATTAGGAGTTTAATATGCCACAAAAAAGTTGCCCTCTTCCCTAAAAAGTATGGACAGTAATACGCACACATTCTTGTATCGCATAAATATGAATAGAGTAGTATAAATGAGCCAACTTCAAAGCATTACTGAAAAAACTAACTTGTTCATCAACTTAATTTTTTTCCCATGAATTTCTTAAAACCCTTTCTTCTTGCTTGGGTTCTCTGTCCCCTGCAAGCTGTGTACCAGAGGTCAGCTGCAGTGACTTGTGAAATTTTTCGGTCACAAAAATCAAAGAAAGTTGTTGAATTAGGCTATAGAAAGCCTGTTTGAAATCAATGATGTGCCCTTCACCAGATCATGACTATAGCTAGTAACAGCTAAAACACCTATGCCTCTCTCTGTACAGAGTTATTTTCAGTGTCTTTTCAGTCCTCTGTCACAGAGCAGCTCTGCCAGGGTTTTCCAGGACCACAAACAGTTATTTAATAGAGACTCTAAGCTGGTCAAAGCATGAATGCAAGCATTATGACTTACAACAAGGTGAAGTTTTCCAAGAAAAATTTTCCTAATAAGCAAAGAGTCTGGGAGGAAACGGATGCTCTGTACAATTTAATTACGTTGCCTTAGAGCAAATAGTTTTAGGGCTGTTTTTACAGGCCAGGCTGAAGCTGCACCCTGGCCTGTCTCATAGGCTACATAGGTGATGCCGCTTCAGTTTGCCAGGCGATACTGCTGCACTGTGATGGAGCACAACGGCAACGCATGGCTGGAGCAATCAGCCCCACTCAGTGCAGCAACGTTAATATATTAACTCTGGGGCAAGCGATCCCCTCATGGAGGTAAACGTGGGAAGCAAACTCGTGTGCTAGGCTGCTTCAATAAGTAACCACAGGCAGAAGGAGCAAAGATGCTATTTTAGTTACTAATTTTAAAAGACATCTGGCAAAAAAAAAAAAAGAAGTACCTAGGTGATGGGGATATGTTTCCCTTACACTTAGGCTTGAAATGTTCCCATTAGAATCTAAATCCAGAAAACTGGCTGTTTCTTGTTTCATTGGAGTGATCAAGAAGGAGCCTGAAACTCTAAAAGCGTATTTTTTTTCCCCTCCCCCTTCATTACTCTCAGATCACATATCTCCAGTATGCATATTAAATACAAAGTGCTTTTAGACACTGATGTAAAAGTTATTTTGTGGGTGGGTGTTCTGTGAACTTAATTAGCTGCATACTGTATCTGGACTCAGACCAGCCAAATCTTGTTCACGTTTTTCAAGCAAGACCCTCTGAATTTGACAGGAATTAACTTGTGAAAAGTGACTAAATAAGCCAGATTTTATTCATATCAAATATATCAAGCAGTTCATGGAAAATTAAAGGTCTTTATTACAAACCTTTTTCTGTCTTCTCAACTGTCTTGCACCTATGACACCAATTATTTAGTTAAAATTGAAATTTTGAAATATAATTTAAAATTTTATTGTCAGTTCATAAAGTCTACTCTCTTTTCAAGTCTGACTCATTCTTCCCACTTAGTAATAATATTGCAATAGTGACTTGAGTCGCAACTGACATACAATTTAATTTACATGTAAATTAAATTAAGTATAATTATGTTTCATAATTACCACTTGCAACTGAAAATGCCTCTTTCAGAAACTCAGTAGAAATAATTTCTCAGCATTTTCTTCTTTGTAATTAAGAGAGACCTGGTTAAAAAAATAATCCTACTAGCTAGACATGCCTCGCAACAGTACTTGCATATGACACAATATCTTCTGCTGCATGGTAATTTAACTCACACCATTTTACACTCGCCTTTCTGCTTTTGAGGTTTCTCGCCAGTTAATTTGCCTCAATTTTGAGATGGCTGTATACACGAGGAGACGACAGACACTGTGTCCTGGGTTTGGGGTTTTTTAAAAACTCATTGGCAGTGCAGTCGGACATACCAGCCCCTACCCAACAGAACTACTTGGAAACCATCATTTGTTCCATAGCTAGGATTACTGAA
The DNA here is from genome assembly GCA_013389945.1 of Fregata magnificens. Classification (NCBI taxonomy): domain Eukaryota; kingdom Metazoa; phylum Chordata; class Aves; order Suliformes; family Fregatidae; genus Fregata; species Fregata magnificens. The sequence goes on along the minus strand of WAAD01003500.1, from coordinate 74,434 downwards.
ATGAAGAATAAAAAACCCCAAACCAAAACCCAAACCAACCAAAAAACCCAGCATTTTCTGCTAATGACTCCCCACTTCCATTACCACTTCAGGCCTCAGTGAGTGATAATCCCCGGAGCCAACAGGTGCTGGAGGCCACTAGATTTTCATTGCTGGAGAAGGAAGACTTTCTTCATCTTCCAGGTGTTCACAGTCCTTCCTAAAGGATGTATTAGTGCCACATCAAGTGGGAAGCAGGAATCATTTTGAGCACTGCAATCCTTGATGGGAGGAGGTTGAAAATATTTTCATCTTTCTGCATACAAGGTGTAAGTGACAAGACAGTTAGACATATTCTGTCGCCTCCCTTTCCAATCTCCAAGCTTATTTGCTGCATTTTAACTTTAACAACACTCATGAAGTGATGATTTCACCACTAAATAACTTGAGGACTATAGGGAGGGGAGACAAAAGTATAATTGTAGAAACAAACCATCAGGTGCTAACATTGCAGCGTCATTTAATACCAAGACGTGTTTGTATGGGAAGCTTACATGGCAGAGACAATCAAGGTGGGAGTGTGACTCCCTCAGGTGCGTTTTGTTTTTTCCTCCAGCGTGCCTCCAAGTTGATATAAAAAGTCTTTGACCTCTTTTCCCAAGAAGCAGCCTCTAGCCGTATATTTAACTCACCAGTCCACATTTTGAGAGATTGTTTCAGTTTATACAAGGTTTGTGATGTCTGCCATGATTTTCCATCACAGCCTCTGAACGCTTGCAGACCCTTTGCTTTGTAAGGGAGAGAAGTTTTTCCTAGTAATCCTAGTAGATACATGCTCAAACCTTAAGTTACTACCTCATAAAGGCTATTCACTTGGAGAGCAGAACCTTTTTCCAGAAGCAGTTTAGAATTTTATGAAGAGAAAAATGGTGCAGTCATACATCAGGAAAGCTCAGACGTGATGTGTTTAAAGAAGCCAGGCATACTAACATGGGTGGACATTTTATATTCAGCAAAGAACAACTGTTTGCCTGTTGATAAGGCTGACACAACAAGATGCAGCTTGTAGGGAAGTCTATTGTGGATTATACATTGAGAGCAGTGGACAACACTGTTTTCGCACAGATCAAAAGTAAAAAGATGGCATAGCATTACCCCCTGCCTGAGCAAACAGCATGGCTTAGCTAGCAAATGAAAGAACTAGAGGCCTCTCTGGGACCTACCTGCATAGATTAGTCCTACCAGAGGATTGCTGAAGTCCTAATCCTTCAGCTACACCCCTGATTTTATGCACCCAACTTAAAGCCATTTGTGAGCTGGACATGAAGCCAATGAAAAAAGAAAGCCTGCTCCACAGGACAATCTGTCACATCCAAATGGAGGCAACCTCAGTACTTTCCTCTGTGCATCAGCTACCCATGTCCAAAACAACTTGCCTAGACTAGTTTCAGAGAAAGTTCAGGCAAAATAAATCCTATTTCACCATATGTAGTGCATCTTATAAATGAGCAGGCAAATTTAACTTCACTAAAAGTCATATTCAAGTGGCTGAAAATACCATTGCAGTTTCTCATTGGTCTATCAGCAGCTGCAAGCCATTAAGGCATAAAACACAAACAATCTCACTGAAAAATAAACTATTACTTGCACAGCATTTATGCTGGTATTAGAATTAGAGCCCAGAAGAAATGTTATGATTCTACCACCACTGAAAGAGATCAGAAAGACCTTGTAAATCAACATCTGATCAAGGAGAAGAAAATGAGAATAAGGCAGTGATTGCAAAGTTTTCTGTGAATGCCTACACACTGTATTATATAATATAGTGTATGTACATGGAAGCGCTGGTCATATTATGTCAAGACTTATTTACAGAGAACAATCGTATTCCCTCTTCTCAGATGACAGCAGTAGCTGGAGGGACCCAGGCATATTTGCTTCGGTCTGGCACTGCTCTCAGAGGGGTGCCCGCAGTGGGTGTCCTCTGCATGACACCCTGCCTGCTATTCTGGTCACGGCACAACACAGCATTAAAAGCTGGTTCAAATACTCAATGTTAGAAATTCTATTTTAGTGTAAGAGAAGAGCTCGCTGGATAAAATTGAATTAAAATGCCTCAACCTTATCACAACTAAACTGTTTTGACCTTCCCGAGATAAAGCATTTCAACAGAATCAGAACAAAAAAAGTTGGTTTTGGCAAATGAATCTTTTTGGACTTGTTTTGTGATGCATTCTGACCACTTTTAGTGTGCAGACAGGGCACAAAGCTTGGTGCTAATGGGCCAGTAGGATCAAAGCATTAGATGTAAAACCTGTCAGTGCTAGGAAGATAACAGCATGTCCTCCTTTACTCATCTCGTTACTAGGCATTTTTCCTCATGTTTCACAGGAAGACAAGGATATATGTGTGGTACACAAGAATGTGCCCACAAGTCAGCTGGACTCGTAGCATTAGGAAAGGAGAAATACAATGAGGGGGTTTTAATTGCTTTTAATAACTGCGTTTAAAACTCGGATGCAACTCTTCTGGTGTTTTAATCAGCCTTAAAGATGTAACTGCACAGGACCGTTCTGGTTCAAATAGATGGCAATATTTCAGGATGCCCACATGCAGAGAGCTGCTACCAGCAGATAATATTGCCTGTGTTTCTTAGTAACTGATAAAATTGTTAATTTATAAGCAGGAAGCCTCACTGAGTAGCCTTAGCTTTATGTTAAGATCCCCCTAAAGATATGCTCCAAGACATGCCATATACAACCAGAGGAAGCAAAGCTCAGGTTAGACCACTACTCTCCCTAATTGCCTGTTTTAGAATGACAAAACCAAATAACTTCAAAGCAAATGATGCAGCTAGGGATTAAAATGATTTCTTGTGCATTTTTAAATTCTCCCACTTATCTTTTCCTTTTTACTGAAGGCCTGCTTGGTGCTTAGCAACTATGAGCTATCTGAACTGTTCATTGCAGTCACTGCCATCCAATGAGAGAGGCTTATAGAAAAACATCAAAAGGTTATGGAAAAAGCTCATCAGGAACTCGTTTATTATATGAAGTCATAAAAATGATCCAGAATTAGCCAATTCATCCCATGTGGTGCTACTGATTCAGAACACCACACAAATTCCCTTTTATTCTTGTGCATGTATATTTTATATATACATGAAATATATGTGTGTGTATATATATATATGGGTTGGTTGTTTTTTTTCACTGAACAGTGAGTGCACAAAGGACTTAAGTGAGTACATAGCTATTGCTGGTATCTAGAACAAGTTTCAAGGTAGAAAAGCAAGGAATCCCTGACCCAGTCACTCAGAGCTGAAAAAATGAAAACTCTTCTTCCTCACAGCAGGAAAAATTACTTCCAAAAAGTCAGTACTCTATGTAAAATTAAAGAAAAATGTTAAAGACAAGGTATAGCTAAAAGAATTACATCCATATACTCAAAACTGTGTAAAGCCGCCATATTGAAAGCATGGGGCCAATAAATACCATCTACTGAGAAATCCTTGAGAAAGGGAGCAAAAGGAGTTCGACATTGCTGCATGGTACATTAACAGAAGCAGCCCTCAGAAAGTTGAAGAGGTGTGTCCAAATGAGCAGAATAAAAAGGATCATGAACTCCTGCAGATTAAAACCTACATACACAGTGAAGCAGACAAAAATACTTTGAGGCACAATTGATAAAAGCTATCAGTAATAAATCTACTTTGAAGCACATGAGGAGCCGAAAACCTGTCAAAGATTACAGAGAGTCAATTGATCATAATGTAAGAGCAGAAGCCTACAAAGAGAAGACATGTCATTTCTCACACTGCTGTTCGTTCTGGGACAAGCTGGGAAGATTCCCATGTCAAAACAAAAAAATGGTGGGGGTCTTTTGGGGGATAATTTTTTTTTTTTTAATGAGCAAAACAGAGGAGCTGTCTGAAATTGAAGTGACTGTAGAATAAGTTATGGAACAAATTGACAAAATGAACTTAACAAATTGCCAAGACCAGATGGTATTCACCCAGGAGCTCTAAAGGAACTCAAGGATGAAATAACTGAATTACCAAGGATAGTGTGCAGCCTCTCATTGCATCGGTACCTGAGGAACACGACAAATGTGATGTCAATTTTTAATGAACGGTTTCAAGGGAACTCCAGGCCTGGTGTTTGTAGTGGGCAAGTAAGTGGCAACTTCAATCAAAAAAACCCGGAATTAATAGGCATCTGAATGATCAGCTTCAGGAGTCAACATGGCTTTGAAGACAAGTTATGCCTTGAAAAATATGTTTTGAAGGGGGCAAGAAACTCTATGGATAAGAGTGAGAAAGCTGATAATATCTACTTAGATTTCCAAACAGATATCTTATTAAAGTGGTAGAAACAAGCAGCTACATCTTAAAAGAGGAAGGTGTTAGTGTAGACAAATAATCAGTTGAAAGGAGTGGAAACAGAGGTTGAAAGTAAATGGTCATTTCTTGCAGACTACTGGTTCTACCTGGATTCATGCTGGTTCTCATCCTGGTGAAGAACCTGAGAGAGGCTGAACAATGCAGTGAGAAACTTTTCTTATTTTGTAAATATTAAGTTATCAAGAATGAGGGCCAACAGAAAAACAGCAGGACCAGAGAGCTGAAAGGATAATAAAGGAGCAGGGGAAATTCAGTGTAGATGGTAATAAAGGATGCACAGAAGAAAAAGAACAATCCCAGTTTCACATATAAATGACGGCCCTTACCACTGAGCTGACCATTACCACTCAGAAGTGGTATCTCGAGACTATAACAGAAATAGGAACATAATATAAAACTATATAAATGTAATAGGAAGCTCCATGAAAATACCAGCTCAATACTTCACAATGCTTAAAAACTTAAAAGTTTAGGCACTATTAGGTGATAAGCAGAAAACAAAATGGGACCATCGTTATGCCATGGTTCATTTGGATCATGAATATTATGTGCAGTCTCCTGATCTCTTGTGGGAGTCTGGAACAGATTCAGAGGTGGAAAGCAACAAATAGTAAGGATACAGGATTGGACGGCTCAGTCACAAAGAGATGACCAAAGGGGGATATGGTAGACGTCTGTAAAATCATGAAGCTCATGAATAGGTTACAAAGGGATTGCTTGTTTGCCCTCTTTGCCAGTAGAATAAATGAGGCATTAAAGAAAGCCATTTGGAGCCAGGTTCAGAGCAAACAAAAGGATAAGGTTCATTATACAACATTCCCTAAGACAATAATAGCTGTAGCTGGGAGAATATTTGTGGTTACCCATGTTTGCACTGTTTTCACTTTTCCACATGCCTCCATTTGTGGCCACTGTAGTAGCTAGAATAGTAAGCTGGATGGATCCTTAGTCTGACCTGTAGTCTCTTTTCTATAGTCATATTAAGCTGAAGATGCATAGCACCTCACTTCTAGATTAATTCAGATACACCCGAACTACAGTTCCAGAACAGCAGCTTATCTGGATTTTAGGATAAATATGGACACTGTTTACCACAACTGACAGCTTTTCAAGAAGGAGGTATCATGGATGTGAATACCATCTCTACACAAGCATGCATGTAACAGATGAAGAGATTTTAAAAGGAGAGGATCTCTTGAAATCAAAGAGATAATTGTTTCGCTGTGCTTTCCTCTTGGTAATTAACTATCAGATTTTCAGTAGCTAAATATCAGTAGAGCTTCTGTCATTTCACTGCAGCTCCCCCAGAACACCCAGCAAAGAGTCTCATAAAGGGAATACTGGTGCTGTCTGTCCTTATTAATTAAATAATGCTTGAGATTGTTCCTGGGAATGGGGACGTGATGGTCTATACTGTTAAGTTGTTAGCATGGTCCTACCAAATCGCACCGTACCAAAAACTTGTAGGCACACTTCTAAACCGAAGATGTTCCAGGGACCCTTGCCAGGTCAGTTTGCATATGGACATCCTACTTTGAGGTCAAGGGAGAAGATGGGACTTTTCCACCAAAGAAAAGAGTGGGGGGGAGGGGGAGAAGGGGAAGGAGAAGGTAAAGAACTTCTTTATTCTTTCATTGCCATAAATCTGTACTCAAATTTCATGCTACTGCTGCATTTCCCATCCCATATATTTTTCTCTTGCCTTCCTGCCTCAGTATCCTGGCAAGCCCTGTTGCTCAAACCCTTTGACTCTGACTAGACCCTTCAACTGGTCTAAGGACAGCAGCCCTTCACTCATGTATTACTATGCTTGAAACCCTGAAATCCCCTCCTTTTCCCCATTGCCACAACATCTGCAGCTTCCCCAGTGTCAGAAAAGCTATGGGTATATGAAACAAGGCCAATTTTGTTTCATTGGTGTTCCCTGTACAAAGGCTAGAAAAGCTGGCAAATTTCAGGAATATTCCACCATTTGTAGACATGAAGTACTAGGAAGCCATGTTTCTAGGATCAATATCTATTAAATGAACTATGTTTTCAATTTCCTACTGTCCCTTGCATTTGAGGCAGTATGTATAGCAGAACTCTACAGTGACCTATGGATGGTATGCAGCCTACTCACCTTTCCAGCTGAGTATATTTCTGGCTTGCCTTTTTATGTCAACTTCCAAAGTGGCAAAAGACTTAACTGAGACTATGTGCTATGTGCCCAAAGCTTGTGTGGCCAGGGAAAGGCTGGGTGTACAGCTGTTACCCGCTCCAGGAGACAGCTATGCAGCTGTGAATAGTATGTCACTGGTATGTGGTAAAGAGACAAGAGATCAGCAGTCTCAACAGTCTGAAGTACATTTCCTTTTGTTACAGATGAACATTACGTGATCTATTGATATAAAGGAGCTGTCCAGTATCCCTACCAGCCTCCACAATCCTCTAGAAATCCCATTCAAGAAATGTGTGATTTCTCCAAAGCCAGTGAGAAGCTGTGGATGAGGGAAGATGTATTTTTCTGATTTACACTCTCCAGTGGTTTTAGTGACAAATTTGATCCTACTGGAATCCCGACTGTGACGGAGATTGAAGTCTTTATGCTACTAATATTTCTGTTGCTTAGTTTGCAATGAAACAATAATATATGAACTTTCGTAAATGGATCAAAGGGCAGTAAGATGGGTTCAGTCCAAGCTAATGAAGTTAACTTTAAGAATAACATCACACACCACCACCACCATATTAAATAGCTGAAATAAAGAAACACATTTTGGCTCCAGATATAAACTGTGACAAATATCATCCCAATAAAACTTAATTATTGCCCCTTAAAAAAAAGAAAGCCAGTCTAGATTCTGTGTGAAGACCCTGCAATTTTCTCTCATCTCATTAGAGGATGCTAGAAATCTTTCCCTCATTTCAGCCATATTTATCTCAGTGCCTGTTCAAGCCTCTTGGACATTTACTCCATACTATCCCAGTTGAGCCTTCTTTCCAGCTCTCCTGTCTCTGCTCTTGGGAAACTCCACCCAATTAATATAGCTCAGTTTATGAGCCATTAAGAGTGTTGAGCTTTTTGTAGTTCTTATGCAATGTAGTCTGGTGTTTGCTTGTACATGATGAAAGGCCCTTTTACACATCACTTGAATACAAATATTCTAGCCAAGTCATGCAGAAAATCCATACTTTTTGAGGTAGCTCAGAAATAGTATCAATTACTGGTTCACTTCTAAACTGTAATGCTATAGGCACTTGTAGAAGTTACAGTAGCCTGAGTAAAAGTGATTTACCCTCTTCCCACATATGTCAATATATTAAAAATAATATAATCTCACATGTAGGCAAGACCTCAGTCCAGTCGCTCCTTCTGCTACCATGAGCAACCTGCTCTGAGCAAATCTATTCCCTCCCTTATTCCCTGCAGCACAGAAGAGCACCTAGACTTGGAGAAGGTTGGGGGTCCAAATCTAAAACAGAGTTCAGGGACTCATGGCAAGATAGCCACTCAAAGCCTCTTCCTAACCTTGTGGGCAGGGAATCCAAGGGAATTCTCTTGCTGCCAGAGGTACTGCCTTACATATATACAAGTATACACCTTGGATTATGGGTTGTTTCTTCCCCTGCTTGCAAACTGAAGAATCCACTTCAGCCCAACCTCCTCCGACCCCAGAGACAGCCTGGTTAATCTCAGGGCAGTCTTCACACTATCCTGCATCTACTGCTCTTGAATAGAAAGGGGACCTCTGTAGATGCAGCTCACTGTCAGTTTAAGG
>WAAD01003500.1:5290-66252 GCA_013389945.1 Fregata magnificens | reverse complement strand
GGGGGGGGATGGGGAGGGGGAGGAGGGGGGAAAAGAAAAAGAAAACCAAAAGATTATGCTTTACCTTCTCAACAATCAAATAAATAAAAACCAAACTGGCAGAAAAATTAAGTAGAAATGCTGAAATGGAACTGATTCAAATAGAACTGACCATTTTACGTCAGACTTCAAAATCTGTTAGCTCTGCTGTAAGCATAAGAACCTATATATTTACCTTCGGAAGTTTTATTTTTTGCAAAGTAAACAACAGTTGGGCGATTTAATTTCGAGGGAAGTGACATTTGTTGTTACGTTTTTTTTACACAGATTTCTGCAACAAACTGAAATTTAAAGTCAACATTTTCTTCTTAGCAAAATGGCCCTGGATGAAGATTAATAAAATCTGAGATAAGAATAAAATTGAGGTCTACATGGAAAAGATAATACCATTCCCTTTCAAAGACCTTAAAGATCCCCAAATCAGAAGTAGTCTGTATGTAAACAGAGATTTAGACAGGAGGGCCAAGTATCTACTCTGTTCTGGGAAAGGGTTGTAAATCTCTCTTAACCAGAAACTTGATGCCAGGAAAAGACATTGTCAGTGGTGGAACTGAGGACCGAGAAAGAATAGAAACAATTGCTTTGAGTACAAGTGGAGACTAGGTGTTTTCCAAAAATACTCCTAAAGAAAAACAACCCACCTCCACATCAGTTGGATGAGTCTTGAAATGATTGAGCATCCCTTTTCTTTTGAGAGGAAAATGTTTTTGTTTGTGGTTTTGATTTTTTTTTTTTTTAATAAAATATGTTGAGAGATTCTGGCACGAAGTCATTCTACCGTATTAACTTTACTGTAAAGTTAATGTGAAGAGACTATAAAACCACAGAACTATGCTGAATGTTAAGACAGGTCAGGGAAACCATAATTTTGGAAAAAAGCAGTCCCTTCAGTAAATAAAATAATTTAAACATAATCAGGGAAAAAGGCCATTGACTTGGCACCCTATGTGATGAATGAGATTCAGCTAGATCCAAACCCTTTTCTTCCACGTGTGGAGGAAGTGTCTTCGGGTAGCATGACTTAGCCCTCTGAATAATATCATAAAGAGCTTCCTCATTGCACGATAATTTTTGCAGCAGTGCACCACTTTGCTTCTTGTACATGTCAAAATTTCTGTCCTTGTTACCTCTTCCAGCACTTGCCAAGCGTTTAAAAACCAGAAACCTATTCCTGGCCTATCTGGTCCCCATGGCTCGCAACAGTGCAGCACCAATGGGGTAATCACTGCACTACCCACCTGAATCACAAGGGTTTTCATGGAGAGCCTGAGGGTTTCCAGCTCATATTCATGGGCACAGAGAAAAGCTTGAGAAATGTTTGGGAGGAAGTTTAAGAACTAGCCTCATTGCAGTGCCTTCTTAGCAGAGTGATACAATGGGGTGTGATAATTATTCACCATTTTAGAGAAAACATCCACCCCCTGTCCCAAAACTGCAATCATATCCAAGTTGCTTAGCTGTATTAGAGAGCCTGGGTTTTATCTTCCAAAAGCTTTCTGGGCACAGCAGCACACATTAGGTGCCTTTTCATTAAAGCAGCAAAGGTTTATTAGCATATCTGTCCCACTGAGATTTTCTTTTTGCCAGAGAATAATTATGTCCCGTATCTCTGAACTGTCATCCAGCCTCACAAAAACAGCCTCCCACACATGTCCCACAGAGTTTTCTAAGGGAATAACTCAGTGCGGGGAGGTCAAGCCGTCACTTCAGTAGAGGATCAATTCACTAGAATAATCATTTTCAGACAAAGCACAGAGTTCATATTCATGTCAGCCGAGATCATTGTCAGTATTACAACAGCTCCTCCTAGGATTTGCAGTCCCGCTGTGCAGGATGAGGTACAGAACAAGCAACCCAGGAACACCACAGCATAAATGGGGTCCCTGTAAGGTGCACGAAGCAGGGGACTGAAAATAAACAGTGCATTTTTATTTCTGCTGTCTGGGAACTAACTCTAAGTTGCATGTATTAATGAAGTATGTGATTTTGAAATGTTGGGGTTATACTCACTAAAACAGAAAGCAAGAAGATATTAATGAGAGGTCACCTGCCTACACAAACAGGAATTCTGCCTGCTTTTGCCCAGTGCTATTAATGAAATCAAGACAGGAAAGACTGGAATGGCATATGGCTGACAGATGCAAGCATGTAATTTGATGGTGCAGTGGAAAGAATTACTCAGTACGTCGTTATCAATTTAGTATTTTCCAATTTCTTAGGAGAAAAAGACCTCACTTCTGATTCAGCCATTTAGAAGTTAACCTTTCCATGAAGGCAAGATGTGTGTGTTGCTTTTCAAATGTAAGCTTTATGCATAAGTTACAGCACTATAAAACAAGATGGTTAGAAAGGACTTCATGAAGTCACATAGTGTGTGCCCAGGTCCAGCCTCAGTCTTGTCATTTCTGATTGATGTTTGTCCAACCTGTTCTTAAATCCCACATCTTCCCAAGTCTAAGACAATATCTCATTATCTTTATTTTTAGATTGTTGTTTTGTTTGGGTTTTTTTTTTTTTTCTTAGCACCTGATCTCTACCTCTGCTGTTGCAATTAAAGCTCACTGAGCAAAATGCTCAATGAACTCAGAGGTTTTTGCTCTGTTTTTGAAGGGTTGAGATCAGATTATTCCTTCATGCTTTGTAAAAACAAACAAAAAAAACCCCAAAACACCCTTTCATATGAAGAATCCAACTTGATATCTCCTTCTATTTTGAAGCTGAAACACTGATAACCACATCCAGAGCGCAGCTTATCTGGAGATAATCAATTTTTCACCCCACCCAGTTTCCTAAAGACCATGTTTCCCTACTTAATTCACAAGAATTTCATGTGAAAATGTCAAAAGATCTCTCTCCTTTTAGGGCATCATCATGCTGTTCAGCCAGAACTCTAAGTTCACAGATAAATACTTAATGCTCTAGCTAAGTTAACTGCAGGCTATGGAAGATGGCCAATAGACTATTCAAAGTATTTTTCATTATCAAAAATTGTAGGCAGTGACCCTGCATGTCTTCTCTTTCCGGCTCCATCTTTGTTTTACAGGATGCATCTCTTGGAGGAAAGCCCAGAAAGGTTATGGGATGGTGGTATACAACTAAACAGGTCCACCACCATGGCTAATGTGTTTCAGTCCAATCCAGTCTCCTCTTTCACATCACTGAAGCTGGTACTTAACTTTCACTTGGCATTGCAAAGTGAGCAGCAGCTTGAATTTTGAGTCATCTGGCAGGGAAACTCTCTCCAAAACAGTCTAGTTCAAAGTTTCATCCTCTCCACCTTTCCTGTCTATTTTTCTATCCTTTTAAACATGGATGGTTGTGGAAGAGTGAAAAAGGAATTCTTCTGTTCAGAAGTGAATATACTACAGACATTTTGTTTTCAGAAGAGCATGAACTGTACCCTACATTAACAGCTTAGATATCTATCTCAATAGCAGGTGCAGGTTTTCTTGCCTGGTAAATCACATACACCCTGGAATATTAAATTACAACAACCTGAAAGCATAGGGAAATGGGATTTGATACCTGGAGCCAAGGTCCAGTCTTAGTTTGCTTAAATTTAAATTACCTTAATCAATTATTTTCCAAAGACAGATTTATCACATTTAGCTGATTTAGTTGCAAGTATTTGCTTCACTGGTAGCTAATATACACATTTAACAATTAGAAGAAGAGCACAGTAGTAGATGTTAATTACTTGGGTTTTTTCTCTGCTCCAAAATCTATCTTAATCAGATATTTAGCTGTGTTTAGACCAAGTAGTTGGCGCATCCATCCAGAATCTTACCTGTAAGCAGCTAAGAGGTGATTCTGCAAGACCTGTACTTTCTGTAATCGGAAGTACCTAAAGGCAGAGTTGCAGCTCACATATCCTTCACACCCTGAGGGAACCAGCTGAGTCCCTGTACATTTTTCTAGAGTGAAGTGAAATTCAAACAAAAGCAAAGGGACACATCTCCTAATGATTCTCTTTATTCTTAGCTGAACCTGTTCTCATGCAAGCAACCCCCACCCATGTGCACATGCACTAGCTCAGACACCCATACCTCTGAGGTAACTTGCCCATCCCATGCCTTTACTGCATCCTGCACCTGCTTTTTAATCTGATTTCAGAAACACGGCTTCTGTACCATGGTCTCTTGTGCACAATACCATATTACTGTATGATAAGCCCAGTGATGAGAGATTGTTTCACTAGCAATGCATCCAGCCCTTTTCAACTAGGGTATACAACTGTGTGACCTGTAGTGAACTTTCCCTGTATGACTCACAGGCTTAATTTCCACCCGCCCCCTCTCCCCCTCCCCATTAGCAAGCTGCCCCAGAGGGAAAAAAGTAGAGAGTGACGATGTTTCTGCCTCACTGAATTCTGCACACGCCCTGACTCAAAAGCATTAATGGAGAAGGAGAGTCTGGAAAGTGCTCTCGCAAAGCTGCCTTTGTGCACTGGTTTAGATTGCAGAGGGATGGGTCAGGTATTGCTCTTGTTAGCTGTTACACTCCCCATGCTGAAGCACAACATTTTCTGACCACTGCTCACATTTTGGCAGCTACAGAAAGATGCTGTGACTGGAGCTAATGTCTGAATCTGAGGAACAGCCTTGAAGGAATTTGCTTGTTTTGCCTTCCATACAGCAAATCAGATTAACTCTATCTTAAACCTGACGATTTACATTAACATGTCATTTGTCTCATGCCATGAAAAAATGTTCCTCAAGTTAGAAAAGGGCCATGTTTGGGGTCACTGGTTTCAAAGTCTGGAAATGAATCAGCAGTTTTGAAATTACACAGGCAGACCAACCAAGCACTGCAGCAAAACATGGCCTGGGACAGCTCTTCCGCTTGCCTTTCCTGTAAAAAACACCATGAGCCAAGGCTCTTGTCTAAAAACAATCCTTGGGTATTTCAGTAGAAAAGAAGTGATTCAGGATCACATGCTGTTAGGCTGAGGTTTGCAAAAAATCTGATGATACAAGGCTGTGCCAAACAGAACGGCTGTGAACAAACCTTCCCTGGGAAGGGAAGGGGCTGAATCACAAAACAACAGAAACAGAAGTGAAGGCCTGTGCCTTTATCCTAAATTTACAGAATATCTCTGTGAGAGATCTGGGATATTATTCAGAAAGGCTCTTCACGAGCCATCTCCTTGGATGAGACAGCCCTCTACTTTGCCCAGTTCCAGATAATGACATCTTTGAAATCCCAATCAGACGTTGACAGAGGGAGACAAATCCCATGCCAGGCCTGTAAAAGGGCTACCAGTGCTTAAACAGATGTCTCTGCCAGCACAGCTTTGATGGAGATAGTCTCTGGAGACCCACGAGGCTCGTTATGCCCCGACTTTTACATGCCCTAGACCTGGGCCTCCACACTTCACACAGGGAGCCACATCCTTCAGTTTTGTGGTGCCCCAGGGCCTCGCCAAAAAGGCCTCCCTGGCTAGGAGACAACAGTCCTCCTGGCAGCGTGTGACACTTCGACTCCAGCCAGCTACGGTGTGCTATGCAGGGACATTGGTGGAGAACAGCAAAATCAAATTCAAAAGCACCGGCCCTGTTCAACCCCCTAATCGAGACTGCTCGGACAGGCAGGTGTCGCTCGGTACAGAGACAACGCTTGCAGCTGAAGAACTGGATTCTCATATGTGTCCTCTTACATCCAAAAGTTTTGTCTTGAGCTCTTACATGATCATTTTTACACTTATTGTGTCACACCCTCTTCAAATGTAGGGAGGAAGGAGAAGGCAGGATGATTTAAGGACTCCCTTTTGAATTGCAAGTTGGCTTTGGCCATGAACCATTCACATTAACCCAGAGATATCTGATACACATCCAGACAAAGCCTTGCTGATAACTTGCCCCAACTCCTTATTGCCCAGCAAATAACAATCCAGAAATGAGTACTTTTTCGCTGAAGCAATGAAGCCATTCCTCTTGTCCCGCATGCAGATATTCCCCCTGAGCTATTGCTCTATAAGCTGGCAGCTACAATGAAAGGCCAAAGAACTAGTTGGGCTGGGTGCTACCAATGAAACCCTTATAAGGCTGAAACAATCAAGTCCAAAAACCAAGCATAACACGAGTGGTATACACTCTGCTCTCTCCAAATTCGTAACACTCCGAGTGATACCAAATGGCTGCCAGGCAATAAGGTCATGCCTTTTTTTATCTGTTCTAAAACATAGACTGAAAGGTTTAAGCATTGCAATTGCAATTCTCATCCAAATGAGTACAGAAGAATCATTATAACAGTACTTCACTGTAAACATGTGTGTTTTGCCCCCACCCCTCCAGATTGTGGCCCCTTCCTTTATGCATAGGAAGACTGCATTTCTTTCAACAAAAGTTATTGAACCTACCAAAATTAGGTAGGAATACAAACCCAGAACTGGACATTGACTGAATAGGATTTTAAAAGGATTTTTTTGTCGCTCTTTGTTCATTGAAACAGAAGATAGAGATGCTGAGAGTTTAAATATGTAATTGCCTAAAGGCATATGAAGGAAGCCAGGCAAGTGACTTGTTTCCAAATTATTTTAGCAGGTCTTCAACCTTGCAGCTCTTATTAAACATATGCTCAGCACATTGTACACCAGTGCCCCTCATATAATTTAGTAGTCTGTAAATAGGGATCTCTCTAGCATCCAGTTCCCATTCCTTAATGCCTTGGACATAGTTTTCTCTCATTAATTCAGCTAGTAGTTAAACAAAACTTTACAGAGAAGCTAATGTAAGAAAATATTAGTTTGGGTGCAGAAACCCATCAATAAAAACAGAAGTTTATTACACAGTTGTATTTTTCTTCCGTGTATTGCAGTTCAGTCCATGTTACCAGTTTCCTTTATTGTCCACCCCTGCCCTAATCGATGGAGCAAATATTGATTTGCGCAGGCAAACCTAGGACAGATGACAAGCAAGCAACGGATTTTTTTTTTTGCAAGCAGATTGAGAATATAGCCTGTGCTCCTCCTGCAGTTTTAAAAGTCTTTTTTAGTCCTTTTGATGAATAAATTTCATAGCTGATGAACAATTTGGCTGCAGAATCTAAGAAAACCAGGAGCCTAAAGCATAACATTGATCAACTCAACTGTTATAGCAGTCCTTACTTACTTTTTTTTTTTTTAAAAACACAAAAACCCTACAACATATCTTGCAAACTAGAGAAAACCGTGACCACTATGGTAGAAACACAATAGATTGTAAACAGACTATAAATAGACTGTTATTTTTAGAGCTCTGTGTTTCTTAATTGCTTATAAACTTACCCAGTTGTGAGCACTTTGTGAAGACTCTGATGAAAGAATGCACTCTCCAAATTTCCAAAGGGCATAGAGACTCTACATTATATCTCGTGGATGGGATGCTGATGTTAACTGACAGAAGCAGAAACAGAGCAAGACAGATATTTTTAAATGAGAGAGGAGAGGAAGAAGGAGCCCTATTAGCTCTCCCCCCACCCCCAGCTCTGCTCCACCTGGCTCAGCTGTGGCTCCAGCTGTGAGGAGGTGAGGCTGCCGTTCAGACCCCAACCCTAGCTGAATTTCAAATCGCCTCTGGTGGGACCTGGATCTCTATGGATTTGCATGTACCAAAGAGAATTGAAGCCAGATGGGAACATCCTAGTGAAAATTCCTAGAAACCAGCTTTTGTCCTCACCAGGCATAGACCCCACTGATGATTTACGCAGCATGCAGCCTCACTCAAATAGTAAAATCCTTTTCACCTTAGGAACAGTCATTCTGAGACAAAAAGTGTCTGCATGTCTGCATCTGTGTGCCTACTCATCATTAACAGACAGATTGAAGTGACTGATGTCACAATTTTAATAACAGAAGCCAGAAACACCAGCAAAACATTGACAAGTGGAATTTGTTCACAGAGGTTTTACAAGACCCTTAAGGAGAAAAAACAACCTTAACGAAGACAGATGCAATTATCAAGAAAATTACTGGGTGTTGTGCGCTGTTTCTTTCAGTCTATGGCACCAGTGAGGTAAATACTTCAGACTGGACCAGCAGTCTTCTGAGAGGTGCTGCTTCTTCCCAGGGAACGAATAACCATTGCTAGGTGCCCCGTGGCCTTCCCTTGCTGGTCTCCCCTGGGCAAACTTCCCTGCCCCCCGCTGTACCTGTCACAGCCCTTGTCATTTCTCTCCAGTCTTGCTGCCCCCGCAACACTCCACACGTGTTTCTACCTCAGCTTCTCAAGCGTTTCCGCCATTTTCCTGCTGGTGAGTCTCCTCGTGTTTCCAAATCCTTCTCCCTGTCCTCTAAAGTTCCTCAGCTTTACCTCAACTGCCTTCTTCACCCTGTTTTTGTGACCTCATGACCATATATTTTTAAAAAGATTTTTTTTCTACTAGAACTGAAGGACCCCCTTGGTTTGCATGGCTCAGGTTTCTTTGCACACGTTTGGTCTTGTAGTGCCTGTCTAGCCTCTCCAGCAGCGCTCATGGGCTCTGAGATGGACTCCATATGGCCCATGCACCAGTATCCTTGAAAGCATCCACTTCCCAGCAGAGGAGAAGTCACTGACAAAAAGTATGGCTATTTGCTTTAAAGTATTCATTTATTTACTCCTTTTTTGCAACAGAGGTACTCAGACAGCGTGCAAACAACCTCCTTTCTCAGGAATTTGAACAGTTCTCGAAGGCCAGATCTGTCTCAAGTATTTTCTTTGGTTTGATAGGTGAGGCGGGGAGCGAATGCCTAGTTTTTGGACAAGGACATTTCACTAGAAAATGAGCAGCAATGCAGAATTTATTCAAAGATGTAGCAAGCTTTGCACAGCTGTAAAAAGTTTTATCACTATGAGTAACAGTGCCATCTGCTGACTCCCACTATAACGATATTGGGAGGGTTCCATAATAGATAATTAAGCAATAAATTTTTCCAAAATCCAATATCTTTTCACAGAAAACAGCTGCTGTTAGGGTTTTTTTAAGTCGTTTCATAGGGTTCTGGGGTAAAAATAATTTTCAGTATGACTTCTGAAGTCAAGAAATCCTCAGCTGTTTTCCTATGGACCTGAGAGACAGCAGAGTCTTTTATTAAATATTGCTCTGACGTCTGTAGGATATTTGAATTACTTTACATTATTACACAAAGCATGGGAAAGCTTTGCATAGCTCTCCCCAATTTGCCACCTCTCTAAGTGATTTTCTGGGCCTGATGAACTAAGCGCCTACCTTTCCAGATGGAAACAGGACCCTTGAGGTTTGCAGACAAACTCAAAGCAGCAGTGTCTGAGCTCAGCTATTTGGAAGAGAAGCTGATGCTTTTCAGAAAATTAAAAAAAAAGAAATCCTAGTTGTTATGTACACTGAGCTTGCCAGTCTCAGGAGGCTAAAACCCATTTATTGGTCCCCACGGATCCCACACAACTGGGACTGATGCTGATGAGATCCATTTTAGGTGCCAGTCTCCAAAGTCCTGATCACAGCCTTCTTCACGTTCAGGCACATTAGCTCTTTTTATTATGATTTTAAAGCTAGTGATCAGTTATTTTTCAATCAAAATGTGCTTGATGGAGCGTTCCTTTCTAAATAAGGAAGATTACTTCCATACTTGTATAATTCTTGTTCTTGCCAGGGGAAAGCTTTTTGTCTACCCTTCACTTTGCTACAATTAGTTTCATGCAAAAGATTTTGAAGATGAACCCCTAAGAAAAACAGAAGGTAAAAAAAAAAGATCCTGGTGTGGGGAAGCAGTATAGCTGCAAGACCTGCTGAGTCAACCCAAATCCTCATGCAAACGATGCTTTATCACATATTTCTTAGCAGTCCAGAAGAATTTGCCTTTCAGCCCGCTATTGCTAGGCTGATGTGGGCTGGCTGCAAACAGAAGATGCGATTTGCATTCAGATGTTCCTTTCCTGCCACCCCAGATGGCTCAGTAGCGTCTGCAGGTTACACACCATAGAGACCTTTGCTGTGGGGCTGGCATCACTATATAATACTATCACCAATTCTAAAACATTATCATATCATCATACCAAGTTTGCTAGACCCAAACTGGCAGAAAATGCAAGCAAGGCAGATTTACTTGTCTAATCTTTATTCTGTGTTAATATGACAAGGCTTGGATGGGCTAAGCATATGTAAATTAAACAGCTGAGACAAAAAGTGCAGAAAATAAAGAGCAGAAACTGCATACAAAGTCTACCTTAAAGATTAGGGATAAGTTTTGGGCTTATACGGTGTTGGGCTTTGTGTGATACAGCCAAATTCTGAGATTATGAGGACCATGGCGGTGGCTAGGGGTGAGTGTGGGAAGGTAAATAGCAAGGAAATTTCTGACACCTGTGGCTGCCAAAGAGGGATTTCACTGAAGGCTGTGGCAGAGGTTTTTGGAGCCTGACTGAGATGCTGTTAGAGAATTTATATGAAATAATTAAATAAGAGAAGACTGACATTAATAATCCCATTGAAGAGAGGCCTTTGACTAGCCATGCACACTAGCTTGCAAATACACTGGAAAAGGTTTATGCAGTAACCTCTTCTTCTGTGTCTGCTCCACTCGAGCCAATGAGCGTTCTGCAATTCCTTCCAGTGGGTGTAGGGCAAAACTGACACCGGGCCAATGTTCGTATGTGTATATTGCTGCTTCCATCTGGTAATGTGAAAGGAGGCTGTCTGCTTTTCCTTCCAGACTGGAAAAGGGAACTTGGGAGGTAGGTTGAACTGTCATAATCAGTTTGATGGTAAATGAGGCAATAACTCTATCTCTGGCTTCTCTTTCTCCCTTTTCAGTACTATTTGCTGTACACAGAATTCATATCTATTTATCAGTTTTTCTCCTCATCTGGCTTGCTCTTTCAAACAGGAGACGTGGGAGAGTTTTGATGCTTAAAGAGGCCCAGTTGAATAAATCCTACTCGAACATCCACTGCCAATCCACCCAAGGGTTACTTCATGTGTCTTTCAGGCTGTGTTCCAGTGACTACACCCCAGCATGAAATGTGCTATTTTCTTTTCAGTGTGACGCTTCTGACTCCTGGTCAGCTTGTTACCCTCTGGGCCTTGGCCCACCTTACTGTTTCATATCTCATGTCATTGTGAAGGGGGTCTTCAATTCATCACATTTTTCAAACTAATTTTGATTTCTAATCCTGTTCTCCAGCATATCCACAGTCCTTCCCAGCCTGGTGCAACCTGCAAATTTAATACACTTACGATGATGACACCTGTGACAAGCATGCTGCTCAAGATGTCTTCTGTGATGGCACTTCAAAGATCCAGGCTGGACTGTCAGTCCGTGATATTACTTAGACGGTTGGGAAAAAACATAACTATAATTCTGGAGTTTGTACCCAGCCTTACTGGGTAATGAGGTCTGTTCAGCAGGAAGTAGTGGGTAGGATCGAGTTCTGCCCACACAATCATATACTGGTCATCCTGGGAACTGTGGCAGGGCACCTCAGCTAGTCCATGAGAGATCACAGAATCACAGAATGGTAGGGGTTGGAAGGGACCTCTGGGGATCATTTCGTCCAACCCCCCTGCTTGAGCAGGTACACCTAGAGCAGGGTGCACAGGACCGCGTCCAGGCGGGTTTTGAATATTTCCAGAGAAGGAGATTCCACAGCCTCTCTGGGCAGCCTGTTCCAGTGCTCTGACACCCTCACTGTAAAGAAGTTTTTTCTCATGTTCAGCTGGAACTTCCTGTGTTCCAATTTGTGCCCACTGCCCCTTGTCCTGTTGTTGGGCACCACTGAGAAGAGTCTGGCCCCGTCCTCTTGACACCCACCCTTCAGATATCTGTAAGCATTGATAAGATCCCCCCTCAGTCTTCTCTTCTCTAAGCTGAACAGATCCAGGTCTCTCAGCCTTTCCTCATAAGAGAGGTGCTCCAGTCCCCTGATCATCTTTGTGGCTCTCCGCTGGACTTGCTCCAGCAGTTTCCTGTCCTTCTCGAACTGGGGAGCCCAGAACTGGACACAGTACTCCAGATGTGGCCTCACTAGGGCGGAGTAGAGGGGGAGGATAACCTCCCTCGACCTGCTGGCCACACTCCTTTTGATGCACCCCAGGATCCCGTTGGCCTTCTTGGCCACAAGGGCACAGTGCTGCCTCATGGTCAACTTGCTGTCCACCAGCACTCCCAGGTCCTTCTCAGCAGATCCAGGAGAATGGTTCTGGATTCCTCTCAGGAATGCAGGAAACACCTGGGCTTTGATAAAATCCAGCCCAGACTTATTCACAAGACATATATACATCACTCTGCTCTGTATTATTCAGCAGTGACCCTGGGACCATGTAGGAGTGTGTGTGGGCCAGGTGTGGGGTGGCTTTTCCAGCCATATGGGAACATGTAAGACTCAGTGTGTGCCCCAGAGGTTGGGCAGGTACCCACAGAGGCTTCCAAGGACTCTGTCAGTGGCATGGAGGCACCTGTCTCCTGCCCTACCTTAAGGAGAAGGGATGGGGCATCATCCCTGGCAGGGGAACTTGTAGTGTCTGTTCCACAGGGTGCAGCACTTCACAACCATCCCTCCAGATTCACAGAGTACAGGTGCTTGTTTTGGATTCTCCCTAACGGATTTTCTGAGTCGTTACAAAAATTAGGAGCTCCTCTTTTCCTCTCTCTTTTTACCTTCCTTTTCTTGTCTCCCTCTTTTCCTCTCTCTTAGGACTTCTTTCTTTATTTTGACAATTTTGGCTTTGATTTAGCTCCAGTTTAAGATACTTTAGCGTAGCTCCATGAACAGTCTAGAAGGATATTTCAGCTCATCTTAAAATGGACAACTGCATTTGGTCAGCTGCGTATTTCTTCATGTTCCATTGCCTGAATTTACCAACTTTCCGTTGATTATACTTGGAATTTAGAGACCCAGTTTACATGTAGACATTTACATTGAGGTATTTTAATCTGAAAATTAATCCTACCCTTTTTGTCATGACTTTCTGCCAGGTTACTGTGCAAACTGACAGCTTTGAAGTTCACCAATATCTTATCCAGGTAAAATAAATCCATCTTATCTGGATTAGTCTGTTGTTGTCCAGCTGTCTGGAAAATTTTGTCCATGTGTGGTCTTTAATTATACCTTTGTTTTTCTTTTTCCACCATCATCACAACTACCATCCAAACAATTCTTTCCAGGGGATACCCATACCACCAGGGGCTCATGTTCCACAGTTTGTTTTTAATTGCCTTCCCAGCTTTATTTCAGTTTTTATCAGGAGAGTCTATGTCAACATCTTCATTTCTGTGATGGAGCATATGATACCTCTCATTCATAATTATCATTTTTTATATATTTTAATAGGATGAAAGACAGAGTTAAACGCTTGTTAATTGAACTGCCCTCTTTTAATTCCTCACAGAAAACTTCTTCCTGCTAGAGGACTTTTATACCAAGCAGCTTCAGTGCTATCTTAAACATGACAGAGCCATCCTCAGAAACTCCTGAACCAAAGCATTTGAATCCTTTACTCTTCAAAACCTCCGTTCTATGGTAACATTTATAGCGGTCCACATATCAGCTCATAGTGCTAAGATGTGTTCATGTCCCCTTCCTTACCAATATTCACTTCTGTCAATCCACCCTGTTTAAAGTTGGCTTGTAGGACATCATTGCATACCAATTTACATTAACAAGACACTGGTGAGCCGTCACAATGGTTTTAGGTACTGGTAATAATTTTTACTCATTGAAAGAGTTCCTTTTTCTTGAATGAATTATTAGCTGGGATTTTGTCATGATCATTATCACTTGAAAACTAATAATCCTTTTTTAACCAGAAATAGAACTCCCTGTGGACCTCCTGCTAATCTGATGACAGGACTGCTACCAGCTGCTTTGCATGAGGAGTGAAATCACTGTAGTCATGGTACAATTAGTTCTACTACTGTAATACAAAACAGGCTCTTGTGCAGATACCTATCTGCAATATGAGTGGCAATATTCAGTACTGTCTGTACACAGTGGGAATTTTTCTGTGGGACCCGTATAGCAGAATAACTTCTCTAATTTCTATGCCAATCCATTTCTCCATTTAGAGGCAAAAAAGTGCTCAGAGAGCAGGTCAGTCCTAATATCTATTGCCTAACAAGATAGCTATATGATGGCTTTTGATCTTCAAAGTAGACAAAGACTATTAAACATACAACACATCCTCAAACTGGAAAGTCTCACCTGCACCCGGGAGCAGATGTTGGAATCTCCTTTCACAGCTGTGGTCACCCTATGTGCAGTATATACAAAAGCTGAGGCCTGGGGGCTGAAGAGGTTCAGATGTGGGGTTCCAATCCTATCACATATTAATACTTTGATGCTGGATCATAGTTTTGCCCATCATGGAGATAAAGGAATTTTGAGCTACATCTACAGTCTTTGTTTATGATCTTTATTTTGATGACTGACTCTGCAATTTAGATTTATCAGCCTGCGAGGACCACAGAATCTGTTAAGCCCCTGTTCTATTAACTGGAGTTGTCTATTTTTTTAACAGAATGTCGTGGTTTAGCCCCAGTCAGCAACTAAGCACCACACAGCTGCTCACTCACCCTCCCCCCGGTGGGATGGGGGAGAGAATCTGAAGAGCAAAAGTAAGAAAACTCGTGGGTTGAGATAAGAACAGATTAATAATAGTAATAATAATAATAATAATAATAATAATGAAAAGGAAAACAAGAGAGAGAGAGAAACAAAACCCAGGAAAACCAAGTGATGCAGCTGTTCACCACCTGCCGACCAAAGCCCAGCCAGTCCCTGAGCAGCGATCACTGCCCCCCGGCCAACTCCCCCCCAGTTTATATACTGAGCATGACGTCATAGGGTATGGAATATCCCTTTGGCCAGTTTGGGTCAGCTGTCTTGGCTGTGCCCCCTCCCAGCTTCTTCTGCACCTGGCAGAGCATGGGAAGCTGAAAAAGTCCTTGACTTAGTGTAAGCACTACTTAGCAACAACTAAAACATCAGTATGTTATCAACATTATTCTCATACTAAATCCAAAACAGAGCCCTATACCAGCTACTAGGAAGAAAATTAACTCTATCCCAGCCAAAACCAGGACACAGAATATTGCGGTGGAGAGAATACAAAAGACGAGGCACCAATCAGTATACTGCAGAGGTGCTATTGTTCTGGCACAGGTTTTTGTTTTATTTTTGGCTGTTCACTGAATTCATCCTTTTGCACTTCAGATTACACAACACAGAAAGAAGCAGCAAACTGACATTCTTCTTCTTTACCTGTGCGTGATTTTAATCTCCAAATTTCTATTTATAAAACTGAACAGAATTTAATCAAAAAGAAGAGACTGTATCTACAAAGATTAATAAGTTGTGAAAAGCTATTTCAGCTCCTTTGACTAAGAAACTACTCAGGCTAGCAACTACTCAACACTTAATTCTGAGTCCAATGTATTTACTACATGCACAAAACCCATTCAAGACTATAAAAACTAACTGCTTATTCTGGAAATTTAAAAAAAAAAACATAAAGTGAGTCAGAAATGTCTGCAACCCTCCGTTGGCTCATTACAACCCACGAGTTTGGGATTTTTTGTTTGTTGGTTCTTGTTTCTTCATGGCATCTTCTGTAGCAGAGCTTGGCTGCTCTGCAGGCAGCACTCAGTGCTTTGCAACACCTCCCCCAGGTACAGGGGTACCATGTCCCCACATCCCTGGTGGCTCCATCCATTTGCCATGGTAGCAACCATCCATGGAGCTGGTACGGCTCACTTACAAGTCAAACCTCCCAACTGGGAACTGTGGGGCGAGGTAGGAGACCATGGTCGGAAGACATGGAGGCAATGCCCATAGCTACCAATCCGGCCCTGTTCTTTCAGCGCTCCTCCTGCACTGAAAGTCAGCAGCATTGGTCATGTGGGGATGTTGTCCAGCAGCTTAGGTCCAGTGCTGCACGCAGAAGGGCTCACCCTCAGAGTGGAGCCGCATCTGAAGTCGTCTGCAGCGAGGAGCTGGCGAGCACCAGGGGCCATGACTTCAGAGGCGGCCCCAATCTGAGGCAGCCTGGGCCTCTATTTTTGTCCCTTTTCACTCGCTAGCGAAGTCATGAACACAAGATTATTTCTTCAGATATCAGCAATAGCCAGTGATTATTCCCCTGCTCACTTATAACTGTTTAGTAGCTGAATCACCTCCCAGCCAGCAATTGTGAGCTCAGAGATGAAGGCATCTGTTCACACAAACTGAGGTGTGGGAACAAATTAACTCTAGGTTTGGAAAGGGGCGAGGGGGAAGGGGGAGGCTCATTTTACACACAAGTGTCTCAAACCCTAAGGCAGGCAAGACAGTCCAGGAAAATGCCCACACCGCCCTGCAGTGCTATTTGAAATGGACTTCTCAAAATCACACAGAAGCAGTTTTTGAACTTATAAAAAAATCACGAACAGCACTAAAGCTGCAGGGTTGCACCTTATTATTGTCTGTTACCAGTCCTGTTCAGATCTTTATTTTGTAGCTTGGCCTAAATAGTTTACCAGATTCTGTTGCTATGTGTGGCAATATGATTTGATATTTGTTCTGGTGCAGAAAAGCTTTCACCGGTGTGAGATGATTAAGGACTCATCAGTCTGGAATTGCTGGGTTCTGCTGGCTGAGGCGCCCCTAAGCCTTTGAGCCACTAAACAGAGAGCCCTGTTGGGTTTTTTCCATTTCTTTTGCTCTCCTATATGGCTGTTTGCTGTATTTCCTAAATGCAACAGACTGCCTCTCAGCATCCAAGCTGGCTTCCCACTCCTCTTTCTCTGATGGAAGCCTATTCAAGAACAGTCCTCACAAGCTTTCCCCAAAGCTGTTATGTGGTCTGATAAAAGCTTCATGGACAAACAAGCAGTCAGCAACATAAAAGCATCTTTTCCAGGGGAATACTCTGCATTCCTGATGGCAATTTTCCTGAGGTTAATTAGAATATATCCAATTTTCATTGTATTTCCATCATCACAGCTTCCCTGCAAGCTGCTATAAAGCAGCACAGACCTTTACAGCTCTTACCTCTTACAGTGACAGCCTTAGACTTGGCAAAGCATGAGCAGAGAGGAGAAAGGAGGAAGGAAGGGGAGAAAGGAGAATGGTCGAGCCCGAGGTAGAAGCAACGGCGAGAGTTTGTAACCTTGCAGAATCCACCCCGGAGCCTAACCCCTGCAGCCTTTCACACAAAATCCTTCCCCTGTAGACTAACGCACACCTCCCTGTGCACCCTGCAGCCAGTGTTAGATAGCAAAAAAGACCAAACCCCCAAACAAACAAAACCCCTGAGGTCCGGCATAACTTTAAAATAAAAGAATGGGGCCTCAAAATCAGATTTTGCAACCTATTTCTTGCAACATGCCTGATCTGAACAGCTTCAGGCTCTTTTTTAAAGAATTGCCACATATATGTCTTCAGTGTGTAATTGCCCTCACCAGTGGATATGTGTCAGCATTCCCGCAATCTTTTATATCTGTGTGCATTAACGTCAGGAGCTCTGAGGAACGGTTAATGATTTCTTGCCTCCAAATCCACAGGAACAATAAACACAGACATTTTGCAGTGTGGTTTGGGCTTAGGTTTGTACACGTGGTGCTTTGGGTCTGCATTTGGTTAGGTTTGCTGGTCCCTGGACACCAAGAATCAGAGCAAACTGCTGTGCTCTCCAGCACACGCACGCTGTGATGCAATTAACAGTTACCACCTTTTTCCTCCGAGGTTAAAAAGTAGAAGCAGCAAATTAAATGTTGCTCCACTGCTGCCTAAAACCACAGGAAGACTTGCACATGCAGCTGACTCTGAACGAACTTTCAGAGCAGCTCCTGCAAAAGGGGAAGAGCTGAGGAGTCTGTTTCTTTGTCCTGATAAGGGCTCAGGCAACAAGAGAGTTAAGCAAAGGCACAGGCCATACTGCTGCACTTCGTGGGGAAGAGGATAGGGCCTGGGGCCACTTGGATCCAAAGGAAACATGTAACAGCGGTGCTGAGAACCTTCTTACACAGAAACCTCTGCAGGGGCCTCATTTTCAGCCCGTGCTTCAAAGCAAGATGGCACAGCTGTAGGATTTGACTTTGCAGCGACAGCCCTGTGAAGGACAGGCATTTGGCGTGCATTAGGACTGGACATGAAAAGTTACTATGACTTATTATCTTCCTTCTTAATTAATTGGCTTATGAGTAAAATGAACTAATGCAAAAGAAAACTAGAACCGTCTTCCCTTGCCAGTAGGCTGTACCTTCAGTAGAAGTACAAACGCCTCTTTCCCTGGCTGACAACTTTTGAAAGCATAGGGAAACTATAATTTTTGTGAGCTCCGTGTTTCCAGCAAATTTGGCCGAAATTGGCCAGACAATGAGAATGGGCAGAATCACTGGCCAACCTGCAGGCATCCAAGCCTCATCTCCACAGAAAACTAGGCTAAAGACCTCTTCTGCCCAATGCGGGTATTCAGGCAAGCTCCAAAACTGAGTCAGAGCATCTGCAAGATCGCACCTGAGTGTCAGCCCTATTCTCCACTTTGGTTCAGTACGGCAGACAGACAATTTCAGACACCCAGACGTAGGGTGACTCAGGAGTTTTGTGAACTAGATGGGCTTGAAACGACGTCCTATAGAAGAGGACTTTGCAAACAGGCAGCTCTGAATTCCCATCAGCTGTCGCGTGTCTGCTCAAAGGTCAGGCACCGGGGCAAAGTCAAGGGAGAAACAGAAAACTCTTTCTTCTTTTCTTCAGGCTTTTCTTCACAGTCAAAAATGTAGATAGGGATTTCATAGAGGATTGGTATTGATATAAGCAAAAATTATTATTTTACTGGCACCTAGATACTTAGGTGTTTATTCATCTTCCACTCTTTATAAAGTTAATTAACAGATCTCAGGATAAATGGTTTAGTTATTTACCGGAGAGCTGGCTATTTACGTGATAATCACCCTCACTATTAGTATTCAGTTGATTAATCTCTAGAATAAGCTGAGGCCCTGCGTGAATTGATAACAGCAGGTCCTCATGCTGGGTGAGGTACTCCTCAGCCCAAAATGTCAGCCGCTCCCCAAGATGCCAGCAATCACCAGGTGAAAAAAAGAAAAAGGGTTTAGAGAATGAGAAAGCCAATGCCTTGGTAGACCTCACAAATCTTTTTCATCAGGAAGAGAAAAACTATCGTCTCCCCTTGTTATCTTTGGAAAGGTTAGCAGTTAATGAAGGTGAGCGAATTTGCGCTGATAAGCTGAGCTGGAACAGTACAGCGCTACCGCAGTCAAAAGAGCAACAAAATCTTTATCGGTTCTCAGGAAGCCTGTTGTTTGTGAGATTGTTTTAAAAAAAAAAGATATCAGAAAAGTGTATGGGAGAGTTTGGGAGTTAATGCCAAGACGGAATATAAGGCAACTTCCTGGCGCTTGCCTGCTCTGCAAAAACGCTGCGGTTTCCTCTGTCCAAACATAGCACAACTGCTTCAGCTGCACCTAAACCACCACCGCCACCAACAAAAAGAACACAGAAGAAAGCCATTCTGAAATGTTCTGACATTTTGAGTGTGCAGTTGGAGTTGCAGGAGATGATCATGGGGCATTTTCAACTTTCTGGAGGAGCCATTTAAAGAGCATTCCGCATCCAGCATCTTAGCTGTGCAGAGTTGGGGTGCAAAGTTTAATGCTGAAATATCCCATGATGAAGAAAAGTCTCAGATGATAAATTGGCAATTAAATTTTACTGGTAAAATTCATATTGGATCACACGTACATTGCATATTGGTCTTCAGAGAACAATAGAGGTGAAGGGATTTAAGTCAAATTTGTCTATGTAGTTTATTTCTGCATTTAACAACATTGTATATTGCAATACATTGAGCGAAAATAGAAGCACATACCAGGAAGACTCTTCAGTTAAGAACTTATTTTAGTTGTTTCCCACTCTCTTCCCTTAGTCCTTTCATGGAAACAAAGACCCTCTGGGCACTATACAACTAAACAGAGCAGTCACCATGCTGGCAAACTTTGCAAGAACAAGTATTTCCATTGGTCTGGAACTGGGAAAGCCTAGGTTCCCATATAGCGGTGTCATATAACTCCTGATTGTTCCAGCCGTAATAATTCGTGCTTTCTATATCTTCCTAGTATTCCCATCATGGATCATAAATATTTCCCAGGGCCCTATATATTTTCCCACTCCTTTCATGCTTGGAGATAGTTGTTTGCATCTGCCCATGAGACGTTCCTCTCCACTAACTTGGCATCAGATATCACTAGCTCTCAAAACTGCCCAAGCAGTTAAAAAGAAACAATACTCTCCTATTCTCGCCAAGTCCAAAACACAAGCTGGGTAGCAGCTACTGCAAGTCCACCTTATCATGGAATCACCAGAGAGCACAAAGCATCTCTTAACTGAGTTTGAGATCACCTTTCATTGTTATAAACAAAGTAAATTATGCCAATTAGTCAAGTGTATTTTATCAAAGGAAATGTTTAAGCTGTTGAACAAAGAATTGGAAATAAAGAACATTTTAAATGTAGATACTTATCCTTTCTTGGGTTTGAGACTCAAATTTCTCAGAAACAGTTTGTTATGAGAAACATGAATTGTGAAACATCTCATTTGACTCATTGCTTTTAATTCACTCCGTGTTCTGCACAGAAGGGAGACAAGATGAGTTAACAATATAGATAGATTTTGTTCTCTGGATTCCCTCTTCTCCTCATCACTATCTTTAGGGGCCCTGCACTCACACACACTGCAGTATCCTCAGTCCTATCTGCAGTGCTTCCAGCTCCCCAGCTCCACTTCTACCCCTGCTGCAGACTTCTATCTCCTGCACCCAGCAATCCCTCCGTGCCCTTCCTGTGCCCGCTCCATCCCGCTGCCATGCATAGCGTGATCCCATCCCACCGCCTCACCTGTGTTTGGCCGCTCGATTGGACAAAAAGCAGCAAATAACTGAAGCAACTGGGAGCGGTGTATGTAATGACTGGCCAGTGAGCGGCTGCCTCAAGGCTGCAAGGCAATGGCTAGAGCCTGCCTCTCCCTCCACGCAGGCTCTAGGAGGGTCTCTTTCTCTGCATCTGATTTTAGCAAAAACTGTAGGAACTTAGTATCTCTGAGATATTATTCCTCAATTCCTTTGACAAATTTGACTGAGGTGACACAGCCGATGGAAAAGAAGGGGAAGGGCAAGGGGATGGAAGGAGAAGACTGGACAAAAAGAGACAGGCAGAGCTGTCACATCATCTTTGTTTTGTTAGGAAAACAGACTACCGCTCCCAGCTAACTCCGAAAACACTGTGTCCTCAGATGCTGGGCTGCGTTTGGTTTGTCTTCTCCTTCCCAACAGTCTTACTGAAAGTGAATAACCAGAGGAGTGGCAGTTTAATCAGCCACACTGAAGGACGGGAAGAGAAGCCTCTCTGAAGCAGAATGTACGTATGCTCCTCCATTCACCCAACATCCATCCTTGCAGTATTTGAACAAGATGCAACAACGACTGGACCTTAAAATATCATTCATACATACAAATTATCACAGCCTGATTCCATTCACCGCGCAAGTGTTTTATAATTTGAAAACAAGCTCTTTGGTGGCATGACAAATGCATGATGTCAGATTCTGGTTGCACAGATATTCACTGTTCTGTTGCCATTAATACTCCTAATCTACGCCAGTGGAAATGATGCCTTTGCGTTAACACATGAACCAGACAACTAAGAGGATTACTTCTAGCAAGGCACCCGCTCCCTGTCCCCCCAGAGACCGCCTGTTCTCCCAGGAAAGAAGTGCAGGGAGGAGCTCCAACTGCGGTGCGAGCTGAGGCAGAGTAGAGAGAATGCTTGGAAACACGAACTATCCCAGCATTTAACCCCATTGCTCTGGTTTTATCATTATGGGGTGGGATAGGTAAAGTTGAAGGGAGCCAGCTAAGCTCTTCATAGGCATGAGGGAAGGGAAGGCCCTCGCTCCCCTGCCCAGTTACTGCTTTGAGGGCAACGGCCACCGCAGCATGTGCAAAGCAGTTCTGTGCGGCTTTCTTCTCCTGTTACAGTTGGTTTTCTGTGCTTGTCCTCCGAACTTCTTCCTCTTGCCCCTGGTCTGGTTCTCACTGAGATGAATCACACACTCTTTGCATACTGCACATCCCCGGGCAAAATATCTCATGGAAATGCAACGACAGTTTAGTCACAGTTTGAATTAGATCCACTCAGGCACACACTATAGGGGGGTTTTGTTGATTTGTTTGTTGCATATATACTGGCTGTTAATTTTTCTTGCTTGTAAACTTTCTCTCTATAAAATCTGTGTGAAAGCTGGACTACCATGTTAAAGGAAAGTTACCAGATGGGGAAAATATGGTTGATTAAAGTGGCTGTTTCCATGTTTGCTCAGTGTTGTGACACATCTTCACATTGGATAAGGTGATTGGCAGAGAAACAACAGCAGTGAGCACTGATGAGTGTATGCGTCATGTATAAATGCTTGGAGCTAAGTAGGCCCTGGGTTCTGCAAACTTCACAGAGCTCCTGAGTCTGATTTATTGTAGGTTTTGCTGCAAAAATGAAGAAATTAAAAAAAAAATCAAAAATAAATGTCACACCTCCTGCTTTAGACTACTGAATGCAAAATGAAGGAAAAGCAGGGAGATTGTCTCAGGCAGGGAATTAAGGTTATTTTAATACTACAAGTACTCTACAGTAGGTACAATCCTATTTATTCCTGTGTATTAGCTTCCCTCTTTCCATTCCAGGAAGGAGGGATTGTTCTCCTGTTAACCCTGGAGGTTTAGGTTGAGTTTCCAGATCTATCACAGATGTTGAGTACGATCCGAAACTCACGTCATCTCCTGTTCCTTCAGCATCCCATCTACAAAATGCAGATAACACTTCTCCCATCTTAGTCTTGAACCTTGCATGTTTCAAGTGCAGTTTATTCTACATGTGTGTGTGTGTGTGTGTGTGTAGACATATGTCGAGATACAGACAGAAATATACAGACTGGTCCCAGTCATCTCAGGGTCCGATATTGCTGGCCTCCGGCTAGTATTGTAAAGTGAGAATAGATGGCTTTTACTAAGAAGCGAGCATGGTGGACAATTCATTAACTCACCCACTGGTCTACTAATGGACACCGATTAGACCTGTAAGCACTGGTTCCCATGATGTCCTGCAGGTAGCAAACAGAGATGCAATGGACAGATTTCAAGAAAATTTGCACCTCGGGATATTTAAACATTTTAAAAGGGCTTGTTTCATTAGAGAGGGACAGCAGTGTTAGCCATCCCTAACTGCTGGTGTAAAAAGCCCAAACGCATTCCTGCCGAAACTGTTCCCTGGGTGCAGAAGCCACTGTGCTGGTTACCCAGACACTGCTGGACATCTTGGCCCTGTGTCACAGAAGGACGCTAGCAGCTGTTTGTCTCATCTCACACCCACCCTGAAAAAGCCTGTTTTTCAGACTGTCAGCCTGTACCCCGTCATCTTCTCCCTTCGTCAATGACCTCTCATCGTTTAACTCTGCTCTCAATCCCTTTACTCACAGCAGCTAACCTAGAGCTGTCTTTTCTTTAGCCCAAAATATACCTTGACGCCAAGGCAGAAGCCTCTGAGGTCCACTTTGCATTTGCTGCTGGCCTGAGGCAAGGTTTCTTTTTGTGTGGTCCCTTCACCAGGCATCACTCGCTTTCTCCATTCAGCTTTCTTCTGCTAAGGCCCAGCTTTCGTGCAAGGCCCTAACTTGTCCAAGGATTGAGGTTTTTCTGAGCTAATGTCAGGACAGAGGTCCCAGAGAGGTTTCCCCTTCCTGGCTGGCACATCGCTGCGTGGGGCAGAGCAGGGATGCAGCACTTGGGAAGCAGAGCTGACGGGGCAGAACAGTGAATTAGGGAAGTGTTTAGATAAGAGTTTCTTCCGAGCCAGACGGACCCTAGGTTTGTATGGAGGAGAGGTAAGGTCACCATGAAGCCCCATCTGACTCTGAGTCTTGGGATCAGCCTGCCATGAAATCCACTCCTGCAGCACCAAAGCCCGCTCCATCTGTGAGCTGCTGGTTACAGCTTCTCTAGGAGCACCCACACATTGATGAATTCACTGAAGGGAATTAGTTAGGTTGTTAATCGTTTAGGTGGTTAATTTATAAGGGGAATTAGGTGCCTGGATAACCCCGTGGGGTCTCACTGAAAACAAAGGGCCTTACTCCCAGGCCTCAACATTTGCATCCAGTTATTGCAACTGCAGCTAGCAAAGCCCTATGGGGAAAAAATCAGCTGAAATGAAAGAAGAAAAGTGTGCTCTTGGAGGGAGCACCTGCAGAGCAGGAAGCTGCTCTCCGATTGCTTCAAAAGCTGTGCCGGACATGTATGCACTGTGCAAAAAAAAAGGTCTTCAGCTGGGCAGAACGGGGGAACAAGGTAAATCTAGGTGGTGATGAGATGCGTTTCAGAAGACTTCCCAAAGGTGGTAATGAAGTGAAGCTTGTCTGAAAGACTGCAGAGGGGCCGGACTGACTTTTGAATTTCCCAAACAAAAATGAAAGTCACATAAGGACAAGCAACCCAGAGTTTTTCATAACGTTAATCTGACATGACTACTTGTAGACCTTACTATAATATGAGAGACTTTTGCTGTTCAGGGAAGATGGTTATCCTGGTGGCTCGGTGAAAGTCCCCCACTGCCAGACCCCAGAGGCAACAGAAACACTAAACAGCTGGAGGCCAAAAGTGGGCATTGAGGCTGGTGCTAGTGCAAGGGACATTTCTGATGAATACAACTTTCTTTCTGTTTCTGTCACCAATGTTTTTGTTCCCCAAACTGTGCTTGATACCCCCAGAGTCACACTGCCTGGTGAAAGGCTTTGCAGTGCATAATAATTTATTGAGAACCAACCAACAAAGTGTAAACCTTGGTGATTAATTTTATTTTAAATATTCTTATAAATGGAAGAATAATCAGACTTGCTCTGGCTTGGTAATTTATGAGCTAGCCGACAGGCAATAGCTTATCATCTTCCCTTAGAAGGCATGAAGTGCTTTCTGACAAAATTATCAGTCCTTCAGGCATTTTTTAACTTGTGTAAGCTATGCTTTTCCTCTCGGGCTTATTAGCAAAGGATGCCTGCCTACTCCAGGCACGTTCTGAAAGGAAAAACACTGTATGGGATAATTTCTGTGCAAGAATATGAAATGCAATTTAACTTGGCGGCATGATGTCAGGCAAAATAATTCATTTCAAGGGAGACTTTGCCATCACAGCAGTGGGATATTCAAATGTAGCCACTGGCCAAGAATTCAGTCACCAAGGCGTCCCCTTTTTGGGCTTACCTTTCAGGGCCTGCTATGCAGAGGACAGACACTTTTACCTTGACAATTCTCCCTCAGTCACCTTGAAAATCTTAGCAAAAGCTTTTGTTCTCAGCATCACTCTAATGGTGCTTCTTCTGTTGATGGCCAGTTAGCAAGAAGAAAAAGAAAAAAAAAAGGGGTGACGAAGCAATTTTTTTGATTGTTAAATAATCATTTACTGCTGAACTGTACAAAAAACTTGGAGATATGGAAAATGTATGTCCAAAGTGAAATGTATGTCCAAAAAAGCAAAACATGGGCATAAATTATTACAGTATTTGGTTCTAGATGTGCAGACATGACACAACACTCATAAAAAACAACAAAAAAATGCTCATTCTGCACTGTCATACTTGTTCCTTCCCTGCTATCCACGAAAGGTAGCTTTCTAAGCTGACACTTCTGGTCTGTAGCTCTGCGGTCAGACCAGCACTGGCACTCTGGACACCTGACGTTCCTGCAGGGGTCACTTTGTGGCATTTGGGAGAGCCAAGCTGCTACGTGGTGCACACCACTGGACAATCCAGGCACTGCGACTCTGGATGCCATGTATCTGGAGGTCAGTGCAGCATTTGGAGATGGACAATCAGCTTGATTTTGCTCCCAAATACAAATAGCATAACAATGGGGATGAGTTGTTTCACCTTTTTCCCCAAGTTCAGAGCACAATCTGTTCTGTTGCCAGGTCCGTTTAGGCTACACAGATAAAGATTTTGCAAAACATCCTTGACCTTGCCACAGTATTTTCTCAATCTTTACTGAATTTCAGCGTAAAGAGACATTCTGCTGGGGGATGGCTGGGAGAAGGAGAGTAATGCTGCTCTGGTGCTAGCAGTGGGTAAAACACTGAAGCAGATTTAAAATTTCAAATTAAATTTGAGTTTTACCACACCACAGGAATTGAGTAAATGTATGCTTTCTTTTGATACAGTACTCTGCTCACTCTGCTGATGAGGGAGGTACCAGGGACTGGACTCCAGTTGGCTGCTGCACAGCGAATAATGCTCCTCACATCGCCAGGACCTCCCCTGCCTTCAGTCAGACCGTCTGTGGCATGGCCTCTCCTCATTAGCACTGTCCTCATGGGGAAAGAGAGCTTCAAATCTCAACCGAAAGGTGTTTGACTGAGCGCTTGTGACAAGCAAAGCTTCCCGCTTTCACTCAGAAGAGGGAAAGCCTGCACAGCGCCCATGCAGACATGACTGCATCTCTGAGCATCTTGCCTCTTGCCACATCTCATCTGTGGACAAGGGGACAACCCAGCCTCTCAGCCCACCCACTTAGCTTTTCTGCAGCACAGCTGAATGCCAATTGCCTTGTGGCAACTCACTCACTGCAGCCTTGAGCCA
The DNA here is from genome assembly GCA_013389945.1 of Fregata magnificens. Lineage (NCBI taxonomy): Eukaryota > Metazoa > Chordata > Aves > Suliformes > Fregatidae > Fregata > Fregata magnificens. The sequence continues at coordinate 39,610 of WAAD01003500.1, read as the reverse complement.
AACCCTGCTGAAATCCTGGGGAGACCTGCTGCTGATCCCATGGCTGGAATTGAAACAGCCCCATCCTCCTAAAAATAAATTCCCTTCTAGCCTGAGAATACCCCATTTGAGTTTTTTTTTTCCTGATCTCATTTATTTCCCATCACTGTGCCTGTGATTACTCTCCCTCAAGCCCTCTCTCTCCCTCTTACCAGCATGCCTTGCCTAATTCCTCCCGGGATGTTACTAGCTGGGATGCTGAGCAGCTGAGCTCCCTGTATTACTGCTGACGTAGGCAGGCTGACAAATGAAAGAGTGAGCGCGAGCCTCGCCGGGTCAGCTTTTATGGAGAACAGGAGAGGGAGGCTGACGGGCCGGGCGGCTCTTGATCACCCTTCCCCTTGTGGCTCCGGGCACAGAGTGACGCAGGGGAAAGACCCATGTGCTTTACCGCCCTCGCCTTGCCAAGAGCCCCTGACTACCTGGCTGATCTGAGCCCTGCCCAGTGCACTGTTACACAGCCAGCTGGCAACTTCGCAAAGGAATTCAGTGCTTTTTATTAGGTTGGTTATTGAGCTTTTTTCCCCTTGTGTGCACCCCTAGGATAAAGAAATGTGCATGGCGTGACTGCCCAAGTCCTGCTCTAGCAGAAAACGCTGTGAGGCAGTGCGAGGTGAAGCACCATTTGAAGAACGATGAAGCATGCCCTTAGTTTCTCTCCCTAGAAGATGGACTGGATCCTCAAATTGTGACCACAGGGGCTTTGGGGTCAGGAGCAATTCAGGGAGCAGCCAGGGGCACAGTGTGATTCTGCTCCTTCAAAAGCCTCACCGAAAACTGGTGTGTCCTGTATTGCTGGCACAATATAGGATGCACCGGTGAACAGAACAAATCTAGGATTAGTGGTGTTCATCTTTGCACAGCCCACAGAGAGAGTGGCATAGTTCAGGAGGGGGAGGATGATGATTGGGGAGCCCAGGCTCTCAGGTTCATGCACCTTTTTCACTGCCATACTGGCTCCTGGCAGCAGCATTAGCGCTACCATAGCTCACAGGGTGAGCAACTGGGCAGGAGGCGTCAGGTCAGCCCCTGACAGATGCAGAGCCAAGCGGGGGTGTCTAATTAACAGGAAAGGATATGGCATCAAAGAAAGGAAACAGCGCAGAGCCAGGAGACAGGCTGGGGACAGTTGTAAGAAGGGGTGAAAGGGTGGGAAAGGAGGACTTCTGCCCTGGCAAGGGAATTACAGCATCCTTTGCTCTGTGCCGCTAGAGCATCCTTTGCCAATAGAGCATCCTTTCCTCACAGCTTCAAGGGCAGAACTAGAAATGTGCCTTTTTTTAAACAAAGGAGCGCTTCTCTGGCACTGAACTGGTGACAAGACACACGTGGAACAACATGGTCCCAGGAATCGGCGGGACCAGCCACGCTTCTTCCCTTGCCAGTTGCAAAGGGCCATTGGGCCCTTGGCATTTTGGGGTGTGATTCTTCCTCAGAGAAACAGTTGAGTTACAAGGTGTTTTCTTTCGTTGTTAAGCAGAGGTCTTTGCTCCATTGGCATAACCCACAGACTTTGTTCCAGCAGGAGGGAAGGGTGATAAGATGCTGTGCTCTCTATTTGCACTGCCCATGGTGGGAGCAGGGCTACGAAGCCATGTAGCTCTCCTTCCTCCATTCATCAGCCCCTACACAACTGTCCTGATTTTAGCACTTGGGATTTTCCTTAGGCCTCTGTCCTTGGCATCAGCTGAAAATATGGGAAGTTCACCTTTGTCCTGAGAAAGGGTGGGTTTCCAATCCTGCACTTGGAAATGGGCACTGAGTACAATCAAGTGGATCCTAACTGTGGGAGTAATTTTACAACATGATAATTTCTATGTGACCTGCGGGCATTCAAAGTCTGCTTTTCCTCAGAAGACTGGCACAACACCTTGAGCTGGGCTTGTTGCGTTGCAATTACTGTGATGAACTGCCAGAAAGACAAATCAGGAAAATTATACATAACCAGCCAGTACTTCTCCACTCCGCTTTGTTACCAGCTCAGCCACCTTTCCCTGTGTGTTCCTCTGCTAGTGATGCTTCTGGTGACAAGGTGTTTGTTCTTTTGCATTTGACCGATTAAAAGAGAATTACTGTGTTTATGTTCTGCTTCACTAATGAATCTGGATTTATGTGTGAAAGAAGGCAAAAGAGTTTGGGAGAAAATCTACTCTAAAATGCAAAGATCTTGAATGTCCATTCCTGTAATGGACACATCACACAATATAACAAGTAACTAAAGCTTTAAACGGCTCTTTATCCTGTAAAATTCTCACTTAACTCCTGGAGAGCGAGGCTGATGCTGGTGGTCATTGTACCCAGGCAGACAGACCCTTTCTGTATCTCATCGCAGGGACAGAAAAACCTCAGGCAGAGAGCCATTAGTGTCTGCTGCTTGCTTAACTGTGGTTGGCTCACGTTATTTTCCATTAGCCTGCGTAAAATAAATCCTGCAAGGACAAAAGCTAAAATAAGCGTTACTACATACATTCTGCATTAGGTTGTTAAAGTGCAGCAGAAACAAAATGTGTCGCCCAATGCTCTGCACGGAAACCAGTGGGCAGGTGGTGGCCCTTGGGGTGTGATCGAGTGGGTTTGTTTCACCACTAGATGACACTCGTGTCTCTTGAAATGGATCCTGCCGCCCCTGCCGCTGGCTGCAGGGAGCAGAAATGTTGAAATCTGAAATTAACCTGGCATCTCCTCTCTGGGTGGGAGCTCCCTGACCACAGTCACTCTCTGGTTAATGCCAGTGGTTGCACATTAGGACGCCTCGCCTTTTATTTTGCAAAAGTAAGGTGAGAAAAAAGGATGAGTTGACTTTTCAAATTTTGGTTTCCCTCCCAACAGAAACAAGGTAATGGGTGCTCAGCAAGAGCGTTTCTCCTACTGAGTTGTGCAGCATGCCTATGGATTAGCTAGAGAAGGCATCGAATTGGTTGTCTAAAGGTGTGCCCAGGGCCCACGTCCTGTATGACCCCAGACTCACTATGAAAACATGGCTATGCTGTGCCTCCCACCTAACACCACTTTCAAAAGGCCACGATGCTTCTGTGGTATTCCTGCTAATACCCGAGATAGTCTCTGCAAAACGAGGACAACTCCTTGCCACCCAGCGCTCTCAGAAGACAGAAACCTTTCCTGTATGCAGGTGCTCAAATACCATAGGGTAACATGCTGTAGCCACCACTGCAACGGAAAACTTTTTGAGTGACACTCTCCGTTCTGTTTCAGTGCTTGACTATAAGTATTTGATACTGCAAATTTCGGAAAGAGGAGTCAGTATAAAAAAGCCTACGATTAAAACGCTGGTATGGCTTTAGGTTAACACAGCCATCATGTAGCAGAGCACTGTAAAGGACACAGGGAAGTGTAGAACATGGTATTTAAGGACAGTTGTAATTATATTTCTGAAAACTCTCCATGAAGAAATGTCCATATACTTCTGATTGTGGACATATGTGCTCATTGATGCCCGGACAAATACTGAAGGGGTGAAGACCCCAATTCTCCCAGAAATAAGAGAATACAACAACATTCAAACATAGCCTGAGATGGCAGCCCTAACCCCGTCCTCTGATCGTCTTGAACAGGCTGGTAAGGCCATGCAGAATCCCATGGGACTGTACTTCCACAGACTTGCTTGCAAGATGAGAGATTTATGCTTTTTACAGCTTAGCAAGTGATTATAGACATAATGGGGCAATTTGTCAGCGAGCTAACCTTTGCAGAAACTTCCTAATATGAAGATCTTCTTCTCACGTTGTGCATCTTAACATGAATAATGATAGTCTCATGCATTTTGCTATTTCAGGTTTTCCCTGGCCTATGGTCTTTGCTTCCTCTTTCTCTACAGAAGAGGAAAGCTGCTTCCCAAACACGTTTCCTCGCTTGCAGTGCTGGCCAGGCAATTAACAACTTCACCTGCAATCAATATGCAGACTTTTCCTGAGTATATAATGCAGTAGGTAAGGAGATGAAGATAGATTTTTCCTGTGTAAGATTTCCACAATAAACCTGAGTATTTACTTCTCTTGCAGTAAATTTACTTACCTCCTCTTAATCATGATGATGAAATCAATTAAAGATATTTTACTTGTCTGTCCAAAAACTAATGAGGAGAAGATTTACAGGCAAGTAGGGTACTCTTGATAGTGAATTATTGGATGGAGACCCAAGAGACTTGAGCTAGCCCCTAAATCTGCCAGCCTTAGAAGTCTAGTTAATACTTTTACAGTGCTGGACAAGTTTGAAAACACTCCAGACCACCGGTCCCTTTAACCGTACTTTGTTCCTGTGGCAGAACAAAGCAAAAGCTGTATGTCTGATTAGAGCTATTACCATACAAAGGGGAAAACAGTCCATATCAGGGAGCCGATTTACAAGAACAGCTTGTTTACTTTCAGACAAACAGTACTGCCTATAAGAGCCCCGTCTCAAGCACAGCTCCTGCTGACTTCACTGGGAATCTGGTATGAGTCAAAAGTGGAGGCTCAGCAGTGCTCTACAGAGAAACATAATCATAATTATAGCAAGGATTATAATTGGAGACTTTCAAAGTCAATCAGACTGCTTCTGTTAATATCAATAGCTGTCTGGTGGCTAAATTGCCTAGACTAATTCTTTTTTAACACCTCAGCCATAAGACTCATCATTAGACAAATGCCATATCCTAATATATACTGCAGCTTAAACACAATGAGAGCTTCAATCTGTTTTTTAATCTCTGTGATATTCTGTCTTGTTGCCCACATACTGGGAAAAAAAAAGTTTCTTGTAGGCAGAAGGCTGCACGGACTGTTCCCCATCAGAAGGTTCTCACAGTCTTCTTGGCCCTGAGAAGCGATGGGCTCCTGCAGACCTTTGGTGCATGCTGACATTTGAAAAATAAGTAATAAGCAAAACTTAAAACAAATGTAAGTGGTTTGCTGCAACTCTCAATGCTGCAACTCAAAAATTTGCTGAAAGAAAATAGCATACTAATATGTATCAGATTAATAAATGGAAGTAAAAGGTCAATCAGCTGTTCAAAAACCTAAGCAGCCCCTGGTATGATTCAACTTGCTTGTACAGTTAGGTATTCAGTCTGTGCAAGAGTACTTGAAGGGGAGAAAACAGACCCTCACTTATCCCAACCCCCCATTTGCCTCTTGTACAACACGCAGAGTGTGGATTCGGTGTCCCAGCGGAAGAACCTGTCCTGGGTCAAGCAGGTGCTCATCCAGTGGAGGTGGCACTTGTACTGTGTCTCCATTCAAGGCGAGGGCCTTCGGGTCATGCTCCTCATTGGCGCAGGCAGGGTCAGTGCCACTGAATAGTACCCTGAAGTTCTCTGGAATATTTTTATACCTGTTCATTCCCTGGATCTGTTTTAAAAGGCAAGCCTTGTACTCGGAGACGGCAGCCCCTGTTTTCAGAGCTAGACTCCACCAGCAGTTAATTCAAACTGGCCTGATTTTCAGTGCCCCGATTTGAAGCAAGTTCCTCAGCTCCTCACAAAATCAAGTCATTTTTAGTTAGAGACCTACCTTTTGGTAACTGATTGGGAACATTATGACCTGCCTTTAAACTGTAATGTGTTACAAAATTAGAGGGAGAATTTATGGGACAGCAGATACTTCTCTCTGCAAGTTACTGACTCCGCAGTGCATTATATCCTTATAATGAGTCAATAAAACAAGTCACAGCTACAGCACGATGAATGTCAAGAGGCACAATGGACAGTAGGTATTTTTAATGATTTACTCTATCAGCCTCCTGAACAAGCACTTGTACTTTTTGGAAGTTCACTGTACTACACTGTACAAGGCAAGTGACTATCGGTATTTCAGCTGCACCTCTTGTACTGCAGTGAGATCAATACTGTGCACCGTTGTCAACCTTGCTGGAGGAGAAAGGTCAGCTGCGCAGTTATCTGGCCTGAGGACAAGCACTGAAAACAAAAAGCAGAAAAGTCTTCTAGGACCCAAAGGCTTGAGGCAACTAAAGCTAGACGCAGATAGCGTCTGCATTCATGGGGGTTTGCAGCCGCGAGGATTCATCCGCTGGTTAGCTGAGCTGTGTTTGAGAGTTATTGTGGAGCAGGTACACATAGGGTCTTTGAATGGGCAGAGGGATTGAAAGCCACGCAAAAATCCTTCCCGTTCACACAGATTCATTCTCCTTCAAAAGTAGAATAGGGCAAGACAGGGCACAGCTCTGAAGGGCCTAGCTGCAAGCACTAAGCTTTTGTTATTTTGCAGACCGGTGCCTTTCAGTTATTATTTTTTACTGTGTTTGTTTATAGCGCTACTCAAAACCGAGTACATATTTTGCTGTGGGGCAAACAAAAGAGTGAAAAGCTAGCTACCCTTGCCTGCAGTCTCTCAGAAATAAGCCCAGGCCAGCTAGAAATCCAGCATTTCTCTTTCGTAGCCGAGAAATTTTGCGACTTGCTCAGAGACCGGGTTTGGTGGCGCCCGGCCAGGACACAGCTCTGAGCAGGAACTCCCCCGGGCTCCCCCCTGCCCCCGCCTTTGCAGCGCGGCGGCTGGGCGAGCGTGGAAGCGGCCTGCGGGGAGGGGGCGGTNGCCGCCGCTGCCTGCCCGGGCGCTGCCCGCCTCTGCCGGGAGCCGGAGCGCCAGCCGGCGGAGCTCTGCAGGGAAGAGCAGCCCTTACGGGGGAGGGGTCTTAAATTCTCACCTTCGGGAGAAGAGACTAGCGCATCATCTGGCCCAGGGTCTAGGGGAGCCTTAGGCTTGTGCTGGGATCTAGTGGTGGAAAGACACTTCTCTTTGCAACCGCTCTGAAAAAACCCAGATCTTCAGTTCGGGAAACAAGCCCTGGGAGTGCACTCGGGTGTTTGCCCGGTTTCTATTTTTATGAGACTAGGAAACGTCTGATATGGGTAGAAGGTGTTAGACACCTCAGAATGACTGTAAGGCGGTCATATTTTGTTTTCATAAATAAAACATTTTAGATGTTTACATGAGAAAACAGAAGCACTAGGACTACACAAAAAAATTACAAGCCGTTTAGTAAGCTAAATACTCTCTTAATTACCTTATTCACAGTGTATACTACCTGTTGGCATTGACACAATTCACATCTCATTTTAGAAATTCCTCCAGGCAACAATCGTCATTATGAATTTTTAAAAGTGGCTGAATGACAGCCTCCAGATTTAGTTGGCCAGAGTTATGCATTTCCTCTATACTAATCTGTACTATCTTCGATGAAAAAAAATGACCGTGGCACAACCTTTCTGTAGGTTTCTATTTAAAGGCATTTCCACTTTATCTGTATTACTTCCCCATCTAGCCACACCGCTACCAGGGTGACAATATGAAAACAGCAGTGAAACCAGTGGAACCCGTAAAAAAGGATGGAACAAGGAGACTTTGGGCCCTGTAGGAGCTGAAAGCAAAGTACTTGTCTGGACCGTCAAGGGTGGTATCTCACAACGTCCTACCCTGTGCATCCTACTGCTGAAGTCCTGGCCTTTAGCAAAACACCAGCTGAATTCCGCTGAGCAGGCACTTTATCTTACAAAATGTCTCGCACCTGATTTGCAATTGTTCTGCACTGCACATCAGCACCGTTGTACCAGTGCTGACTGTGTGTTAAATTATACAGATGATATATTCAGCACACATGTGCTTATAGATACGTGGGAGAAAATAATAGACCTCTAGCTCTTGCTAAGGTCAGTGAGAAGACTGGAAACAGAACGCCACCTCATCTTGACTTGCTTTTCTGTGCATCCAATTTGTAAATGATATGACAGGGAAATGCATTCTTCTCATCTTAGCCAGGTTTCCAGATTTTTACTTTTTTAGTTTTGTGGTGAATAAATCAGAGTCTTCAAGAGAAAGCAGATATGGGTATAGATGGACAAACACCCTAAACAGCACTTGAATATCTCAGTCTATGCATAAATGGTATTTCAGAGCGCCAATTATCAAAACAGTTTCCATCTGCAACATCACAGCTGCAATGTGTTAAGCCAGTAATATATATGGGAGAAAGAAAGAAAACACTCAAAAAAGCTAAGATGCCAGTGAAGTCTTTGAAACTGTTAACACTGAATAGTTTTGGTGAAAGCCACTTAAGTCTGAGAAATGTGCTTTCGGGAAACCAATCTTTTGCATTGGAACAGTAGAAAAGCATTCCCTTGCTTTTCCTAATGCTTTTGATGATGACAGGGAAGTGCTGTGAAACTCATTCTGTCAAGAGTAAGGATAAGGTGAGAGGAAGCAGCTTCTGATTCCTTCATTAGCTGAACCTCACATCCCCTAATGCCCCATTTCTGTGGTATAAGAGAGAAAAGTATAAGCATTGCTTTAGGCACTTGTGACTAATTTCTGGTCTCTTATCTTTCTCCAGTTCCCAAGAATCATATTTTTACAGGATATGTAAAGCCCTGTGACGTATAAGTTTTCATCCCCTTGTCTACCCAGATGGTTGGGAGTGGAGCAGCTTTAGGCTTTCCTGCATTTCTAGATCTCTGGTTCTAGCCTCTGCCAACAACTGTCTCCAGAGCCAACTCAACGTTTCTCTGTAGTGCAAAAAGAAAATAATTTTGTGTCCTTAAAGCTGAAGGGGCGGAGTTGTGTTGTGATCTCTGGCATGGGCAGAGCAGAGAAGAGGAAGGATGGATTTTTCACTGCCCCTTTGTGTCCCTTTAGGCACTTTCTGCTTTCTCTATGTCTGAAGTAGTTCTGGTTGCTCCTAGCCATGCCACAGCCGATATTGCTTTGATTGCCTCTGTACCCTGTCTGTAGCTGACGTCTTCTGTTTTTTGCCACCTGTAAAATGTCCATCCATGGAATGGAAATTAAATCTAGGACACTCCAGGCAACAAAACAGTGGTCTCTTTTTAGCAAGACACTTCAGTTATCTGACATATGAGCAAGTTAAACCTTACCAACATCCCTGAACATGCAGCTGCTGTATCCCGCCTTCTCGCATGTTCCAGCTTTGCAACGAGCTGACTCAGACCTGGAGTCAGGCTCTGTCTTGCTGTGCTCTACACCTGGTCTTGTGAGCATTGCACGGTGGCTCCAACCCAAGGGTGGCTGGGAAAGATGTATGTGTTGTCCTGCTGAGTGGGGCACACACCCATGGGTCCACTTCAGCTCTCTTAGGCTGAGGGTACAGAAGCCCAGCTATTGCTTTCCATGGATTGTGCTGCACCCACTGGGCCACCACGTGCAAGGCAAACACCTCTTGTGTGTCCCGAAAGAGTGAGCATTTGGTGCTTGCCCTTAGGGAGAAGTCCAGGTGTTGGGCAGAGGCACCCAGGTTTCAGAGAGGAGTGGGCATCTAGACCTGACCCGAAGTGACATGTCGTGGCTACACTTGGGTCTGTACATTATCTCATTCTCAGATTAGCCTGCCAGTCCCTGAACCACTGTCCCTAACCACATTCTTATTGCCACAGAATTCAAAGGTCCTGAGTCCTACCCAACCACCCCCCATCTCTTTTCTCTTATTTTAGCCAGTAACATCTTCAACGCACCTTTCTTTTGTGCTATTGTCTCACTTCAATGACGTGGCACTCCAGGGCCTAGTTTAGGAGTCATGGTGGTGTTAGTTGACGGTTGGACTTGATGATCTTAGAGGTCTTTTCCAACCTTACTGATTCTATGATTCTATGATTCATACGATGCAAACTGTTTCCACTCCTTCCCTGACTTTCTACTTCTTTCCTGTCTTTGTCCTGCTTTGAGATGGAGGACAACAGCATCTTGTTTTTCTGCAAATAACAAGAATATTTAAATCATTGAAACATTACCTGGACTGTGAATCTATTAGGGCTGATTCAAGAAATGAATGAGAGGAAAAAAGGGCTCTGAAAGTGAGATTTCTTTCATTCTGCAAACTGCTGTGTGATTATGCAAAGCTGTTCTCTTACGTTTTCTGCCAGACAAAATATGTAGACACTTTTCTTGCCTTTTGGAGGGGAAATGCTGTGCATGTGCATAAATGCTGTGTCTCTTCCGTGAATTAAAATGAGACCTTACATAGCTGGTAAATTGCACATTGCCAGGGTGAGCAGACTGGCAGCTCAGAACTGAGACTGATTTCACAGCACATTGCTTGTCTCAGCAGCGAGGCATCCTGGAACGGGCTTGGTCTGGTTTTTGGTCTGTAACTCATTGTGTAAATGCCAGCCAAATTAAAGCAAAGCAGATGGGACAAGTCATTTGAAGATTAATGAAGCTATTTGTGTTAAAAAGTAACTTTAGATATGTATTTTAATGAAAAAGGTCATTTCTAGTTCATAATAGCTGGTCAAAAGAAAAGGATCAAGCAGTGAAAACCACTAAAGCTTAGCAGAACACACCTACAAAGAATTATTAGAAGTGATTAACTCTTAACAGAGTTAATCCCCATTAAACTGACTTATCAAGTCAAAGACTTAATTTCTTTCTCAGGTATCTGCATCGCTTTGTGAATGCTACCATTTTTCTTAAAATGTAGAAGTAAAGTGAGCAAGCAAACTCTAAGGAATTCTTTAGGGATTATTCACAATGCAGTCTAACATGTTGAAAAGTTTTCATTCTCCTGTGGCATTTGCAGTTTCCACCAAAACTTTTCAAAACTTCTGCTGGACATTTTCCTTTGTATAACTGGCTATACTTCATAGAAAAGAGAAATGAATATCAGGAATCAGTACAGTAAACAAATTCTTTTTTCTTTACCACTACAAAAATGCAGCTCAACCTTAAAGATGCTCTGAAAGATGTCCCCCTGCTCTAAAAAATCTCTAAATCTTTAATCAAAAGTCCAGCCAATCACAAAGTATAATTGTAAAGTATTTCCAGTATTGCCCTAAGCTCTGAGCTCCTCAGGTCTCTCCAGCCGCATAGCTAGTCCACAGGAGGAAAGCCAGGCTTGTCTCTCACATGCCACTGTGCTGATTCCTGAAACTGCTTCTCCTTGTGCAAGTCCTCAGCAATGACCAGGTACTAAGAGACTGTCCTACTGCATTTTAAACACAGAGACTGGAATTAGCTCTGTATTTGGCTCATGAGTTGGAGGTACTTAAGATGTGGGAGAATCACACAAACACAAAAAGAAAATCTTACCAGAATATTGGAGACCGGCTCTGTAAGAAGCACACAATCTTCTGCCTGAGACAGATCAGGATTTCTGAACTGTTGGAATACCCCATCCTCTTCATCTATGTACAGAGATGGCTATTGCCATACTTTTCTTCAGGAGTAAGACTTGGCATTTCAGGGGAGAAGCATGCAACTTTCCAAGTCACAAGACAACTAAACTACAACATTTAGAGATCGGCATAGTTATCTATCATCTGTGCTGTTCTTCAGGAGTCCTTCCATGAACAAAAATTAGAGGCTGTGTAAGTGACAAACTGGGCAAACTTTCTCAGGGACAATTTTCTATAAGAAATGTTAGAAGGCAAATGTTCAACCCCTGCTCCCACTCCCCCAAATCCAAACCCTCTCTTCTGTGACTTGAAGCCACCAGATACCTGGTAAAGTATGCTTTGATGCAGCCATTCCTCTATTGCACCTCCAAAACAACCGTCATCTTAAAAGATTGAGCAATCATGTCTTGATTCAGAAAAGCTTTCCTTATCTATTCTGTTCTGTAAAGGGCCTGACCCCATGTTTCAGTCCTTTGCTGAAGTTCTTTACTGAATAAGAAAGCACATAATTTAAAGCTTGTCCTTATGCCCCTACTGAATCTGGCCCTGAATGGCCAAGCTAAGTATAAGCAGGAACGATGACTATCCAAATTCCAGAGCTTTTATTACAGGAAACCTTAAGAAAATATGAATGCTTGATGCAATATGGCATTTTTCTGAAAATACAATCTGCAAAAAAAGAATTTTAGCATTTTGTTGCTCAGAATACAGGCAGTAAATTCCTTTGATATAAAAGCTGGTTACATTTCATAAAATTACAGTGCTTAAAAGCTGTTTTACTCCTAAAGGGCAAAAGAATAAAAGTGCTTTATCCATGTGAACACACAATTTGACTATTGGGCAACTTGGTCTACAAACTGGAGGCAAGCATCCTATCAATTAAAACACAATGTATAGTTTTACTTGTTTTTCTTACAATAAAGTGCTAAATGCGATGGCTCCATAGATTACTGCAAATGGCTGTTTTGAAATACAGTTACATTTTGTTTTAGGTTTTGTACATCTTTCCCCACTAACTTAGCCTGTAATACAGTGCACCATGTAAAAACCTGTTGTGTTGATGTAAAACTGATGCATATGATATTTCATCAGTCATCTGTTTCTGGGTCCAATGTATGTAAATTCTTTGGCACAATCCAAACAAGGCCTTTTCTCTCCCAGGCTCCATTATGAGGTAAGGGATATTTTGTTCTTCTGGAATATGCACAGGGATTTAACAAAACTGCTACTGTGTTTTTCTTAAAACATTATGTACTCCAAAGTACGTGCAATTAAACAGTGTGACAGTAATGCACTCCATCATATCTGCGTTGTTGAAATGATAAATGAGCGAATAAAGACATTCACAAACTGCACAGCAGATTTTGACGATGCCACATTACTCTTTAAAATGAGGAAATTATGAAACTTAGAATTGTGTATAACATCAGAGCTAGATTTGATAATGTAGATCTGAGTACACTGTGTCTGAGGTTAAGTCAGTTTATAGCTGATTGCATGCAGGGACAGGTTGTGATCATGCAGGTTATTAGCTGAAGTTTTGACATTTAGATGTCGATTATGCTGGCTTTTGGAATCGGATCAATTTTTACAACAGAATGTCATTATAGCGCTTGCAGTGACATCAAGAACAGAACTTCGGCTTGATCTTCCTCTACAGAAGCTCATTAGAGATTCACATAAGAAGACAACCAACACGTGCTATTGCCATGGAAACAAGATGGAATATTATGAAGCAGTATAGTCCATATTCGAAAATAGAGAGGACAAAGTCAGAGCAATTATAGCACAAGACTGACAAGCTTTTTATTTGCAGCCTATATGGGTCAAAGCAAAACTTAGCTCCTGCTCTTGGAAATAAAATCACCAGTGCAGTTTTAGGACTCTGGTTTCAATTCCTCCCTTTCAAACATGAAAACTCAAGCCAGTTAGTTTATTTTATGTTGTATGGGAGGAAGGAGGTCGAATGGAGGCAGAGGCATCACAGCAGGTGTGTAGGTGTGATGAAGTACAAAGGACAGACATCACAGAACTGATAGAGGAGTGAGTCAAGTTCAAGCCATGCAGCGAGGTACCGATAAAACAGAGGTAAGCAAAACCAGCAGAAGCTGAACATCTGGTATGTCATTAAGATGCAGAAGAAAGGCTAGTTTCAAATGCAGTGGCTAGCCAGTACCAGCAGGCAGAATGCAAAGGATAAAATTTCTTGTGATTTGCATTAAATAGGTGAGTCTCGTGGTTTCTCATGTTGCCTAGATAATGAAATGCTTTTGGACATGCTGGACATATTGTATATATACACTATGTAGGCAGTCCAACTTCCCAAGGTTCTGCTTGTGACTACATACACAGAAAGTTCTTGAAGCCATTTCAAACAGGTCTGTCTGGTCTCGAGAGAGTTTTCACTGTTGTAAGAGTTTTGACCATTGTCTCTGACTACAGAGTGCTAGCTAGCGAGTATGAATGCACGTATTTTTTTGTGTTTGATGACAATACCAAAAAATACAGGAATTCTATGCTAATGGAAGCAAGAGCTTAGACGAAATATTTTACGCTTTATGTAGAAAGTCTGTGATTGCCACTTCATTTACACACTGTTTCTACCTTTAAGAAACATTTTTAAATTCCAGCCAAAGGTCTAGGAACCAAGGGTCTATTGTAATCAATTTGAGCAAAGCCACTGTGGGCAAAACATAACTTAGGAAAGATAAACAAAGAGAGTAATAGGGTTTCAAGGAGTATTCAACAAGCCTTGGAAGGTTGTGCCACGCATTTGCCGCTACAGAGAATTACTGTGAGATTCAAAAACATGTAAGAGAATGATGAAAAGGAAAAATACTACAATACACAGAAAACTTGTGAGTGCCTAGTGAACCAGGCTTTGGGAAGCCTTCCAATGCCTGCATGTGACATGTGCGGTATGCCACTATTTAATTATTATAAACTCCACAAATTGTCATCCACTTAAGGCACTCATGTTTCTGCCAAGTTAAATGACTTCAAAACTGATTGATAGGTTACATTCACTGTTTCAACTCTGGTTCATTCTTGACTGGTTCTGTTTTGATTGGAAAAAGAGGACAAAAGACACCGTGACTTTGGGAGAAGAATCTGAATGAAATATGAATTTTTGCAAAATTTTATTCCAGTAAAACATACAAACTTTAACAGTAGTGAGTACCTTTATAAGAAGCAAAATAGCAAACACTTTGTTAAGAAGAAGAATACTAGATCAATTTTTTCACTAGCACCAGGCAAAGAGATAAAATGTGATATAGTTGACAAAAATGCTGGAAAATAACAAACATTCTTTCTCATCTTTGCATGTAAACTTTCTTTCCCAAACTGTCAAATACAATTCAGTAGTGCTAGCAATTACTTTTTTTTCCCTAACCCTTTTCCATGCTTTTTTTTGTGTGCATTTGGGCTTTTCCTCTCTTGCTCTGCTTGCAGGACTGCTTCATGAGCTGCCAGCTCTTCTTGTTTCCTGTGCTCAGCCTCTAGCAGCTTACTTCTGTATGCTTCCCGAATGCTGTGAACTCTGCCTCGTGCTTCATCTAAGGATGCCTAGCCAAAAACAAACAGCAATACACCCCCTGCAACACTTGAATCTTGATTTCGTCACAAGCAACTGCATCCTGCCTGTTATGTTTCACTTTGTGACTCTCTAAGTCCAGGGACAACATCTCTCCTTTTCTTTTTACGTGTATTTTTATTGATTTGTCACAGTGACACAGCTATATGTCAATCTTTTCACCATGAAGAGGAAGAGAAAGTTCATGAAAATCCTTTTTAAATTGCTGGCATAAGCTAATTGTGTAAAAGGAGGATAGGGCAACAGACTAGTTACCCATCTGGCTCTAGTGCCTCTTCAGTTACTGGCTTGCTTTGTTGTCTTAAACAAGTCCCTTAACACCTAGTTTTCAGAAATGCCAAAATGGCTTCGGAGCTCTAGTCTTTTGAGAGATGAAAGGAGCCTAAATCACATTGACCTTCAACAAGACTTAGGGCAAGTGGGACTTGGACACTTGTGAAAACTNATATGATCTAGATCCAAAATCATAGCAACATCTGAAAACCTGGACATGCATTCTTATTAGGAGCAATCAGTCACTGGTAGAGGACTATGGCTCCTCGCAGACTTATAGTTAAGTAATATAAATCAGGCTGTCTTGGAACTTGTTAAGGAGATCTTTTCAAGTGATTTCTGTAAATAGGTTGGTTTGATGTAAAATTATTTTTATTGTCTCTTATCCAGTTTTAAGAGCTCTGAATAATGACCAGCTGATTGCTGGTGGTTATTGTATCACCTCTGTGTAACAAAACATTTTGTTCCTGTTGACACTCAAGGGTTAAGCCAATTTTGTTAAGATACTTGTACCAATTTCATGTGCAGTGCATTGGCTGAGTTAATCCTAACAATGGATCCTACACTAATGCTACCAAATGTATTATTTATAGACACTTTTTTTTAGGGATTAATAATTCTAATTTTTTGTTTGCTGGCATCATGCATATTCCAGGAAAACTGTGTTCTCTAACTTTGCTGTAAGACATGTTAGGAGCAACTCACCCTCCTATGTAAATTATCTTGTTCTTTATTACTTTCCAAAAAGGCCTATACAATTCTATAACCAAAAAAAAATAGCCAAACCAAAGATGCTTTATTTAATGTGCATCTGGTCATGTATGTCAAATGGTTAGTTTATTCTCACTTATAACTATCCTTTTACAGTGATATTCTTAAAATAGTGTTTTTGCAAAGAGCTGTATCAAGAAAGTACTAAGAATATCATATTAAGGATGTTGCGTAGTACTAATTTTTTTCCCTAGAACCTTTAGTTTTAACCTTTGCCCAAGCGAAATTTCAAGCTTGTTCACTGTTTCTAATTATTGGTACTGAATACAAAAGTCTTGAGAATGGTTGATCAAGATATTCATACTAGTGGTGGATATCACAGTAATAGTTACTGAAAAGTAATCTTGAAAACCTACCTGCAGGTTCTCATACATTTCAAGTATATTTTGCTTCAAAAAAGCTCTGGCATTTTGTTCTTTTTCTCTTTGTTCCAGAGCCAGTTCTCGAAGTTCCCTAAATTGGTTGATTTTTTCCGCTTTACGTATCTCTTGCTGTTGAATGATAGACTCATTTCTTAACGCAGACTCAGACATTGTTTTTCTGAAGGAAATACAAAGATATTTCTCTCATTTCAAACACAGTTTTGGGTGGTGTATATTTTGCTGAACACCTGTATGCATATGTTTGGCTTATATACTGCAATGTCACCATCGTATGGTTAGATATGGTTAAGGAGGCACTTTTCCTCCGCTTGTATATAACACCAATGAGAAAGTACATTCCTGAGGCCAGGTCTTCTTATACTTGAGTGTCTATTTTAAAAATATTTGTAAAATCATGCTCATCTTTGAGCATATGAAAAACTCCTACATGTGACACTTTTAATTTGCAAGAAATATCATATTTCCAGAAGTTTTTGATATTATAATTCAGCATTGAGACAAATGTAATTTTTTTTTTCCCGTTGGCATAATGGCAGCTAAGTGGATAATATATTTTTATAATTTGACTTAAATGCCTAGTGTAAAAGTCAAGGAGTTGAAGACAAATTAAATGCTTACAAGACTCAAGCCTGTGGAAGATATTTTGCCATATTTTTAATGTTATTCACTTTGATATAACACCAGTTTCCCTTTCAATTTAAAAATAAATTTGGCGATTTTTTTTCAGCATGTTCTAAGGTCTTTTGAAAATCAATGAGCTGCATAAATGCCACACTGAATACAAATGGACTTAAGCATGAACTGGGTTCTAGCTGCAGCACAGCAAACATGCAGGTGCATGTATATTAGCTAGATAGGTTCTTATCAAGACATGTAATAAAGAATATAGTTCTTTTGAATAAAGAATATAATTGATATAATTCTTTCAGCTATTAACTATTATTATTAACTGAACTGCATTTGTTAAATATATTATTGGAATCTAGCATCACATCCTGACAAACTTCATGTGCGCTTCTTTCAAGATGACCACTGAAATAAACGTATTTGCCTGCATGTACATTTTCTTCAAATTTTTATGTCACATTCTCATTACATGCAGTGCAGTGATTCAGCTCCTTTGACATATATTATGTCAAGGAAAGGACATAAATTATAAATGGAGGTAGGAAAGCACAGATTTTAAAACACACCCATGCCAGGAAAATCAAAGCTGAAAACCGTATCTTGATGCTATCTACACTTCTTCGTTCATTACTGAGTGATTTTGTGTACACAACATAAAGGACAGATAAAACATGGGCCACGATTTTCACAGCAACTTTAACAAGTGTGTGACAGAATTGTAGCTTACTTCAATGACATGTGAAGAAGAACGTCTAAATTCACATCTATTATACTGCATCCAATTACAGATAGGATACAAGTGTGTAAAAAAATATTGCATTTACTAATTTCTATATATGAAAATCCTTAGCCAGTCTTTCATTTTGGTGTTTCACTGGGACTTAATTGTTCTTGCTGCAGTTTACCTCATGTAAGGACCAAGGTCTATAGGCTCCCATTTTTTTTGCTGCGTTTGTAACCTTGAGTCAATAGCTGCTTGTGATGCTTTCTTTCCTGTGGTAAGAGAATCTACAACAGAACAGATTAAACTGGTTATTCAGTTATGCTAGGAGGCTCCGCCTAAATTCTTACACAGTTTTTTCTTCTTTTGGCTCAGCAAAATACATTATTAAATGAGAATATGGGTTAGACAGGATATAATATTTCTTCCTCTCTATTCCAACTCTCATCAAAGATGCTGCAAAAATGCCACATATGCCAGAGTGAAATTAATATATGTATTTTAGCTAAATCCACAGTACTCAAGAAGGTTTGTAAATCTAAGCAAAATCATTCAATTTAAAGTGCCTCAAAAATACAAGAACAACTTCAAATCAGCAAGGAATCACATTCTTTTATTTAAAAAAAAAAAAAAAGTCAATAAAAATCTCATTGTTCAGTCCTGGCTGTAGTTTAAAAAAAATTATATTCCCTTTTGGGCGGAGATTTAGTTTGGGAAATACCAGTCTAAAGAAAAAAGGTCCCATGACAACTTAAAACTGTCATCTGAAGTCTTAGAATTTTTTTAACCACATGGATAGTAACCATGTTATGCTTTAATGTAGCATTCTCACAATACAATGACATATCTGATATTAAGCACGCCACTGTGCTGAGCTGCGTTGTGATTATTCCAACGCTTCCTTCTTTCAGTTCATCTGAATAAGCTGAAAATGCCTGTGAAATTTGATGAGATTTAACGATGACTGCAGCAGTTTGTTTCCATAAAAACTCTCTTATTACCCTACTTATAGTAGTAATCAATTGAAACATTTAAAAAATATTACTGGAATTTTCTCACCAAAAATAGGAAAGAGTTTTCTGAGCATTAAAAAAATTTACTGTCTCTGTATTTACTCTCTATACATAGACAAATATACCAGCCTTCTCTTGGTCTAGAAGGGTGACATGGACTTTGGAAGTGCCTTAGACACTGCCCATCAGAAAAGTATTCTCCAGAACATAAAAATTCTTATTAAGATACTGAAAATTACAGAAATGTTCAAGAACATTATTGTCTATTGCTGCACTCTATGGAACCGAACCATAACAACTTAAAGTCATTGGGGTGTCACCTCTTTTCTTCATGAGACTTTGTATTAGACTCCAAATGCTTAGTTCAGAACAAAGCTCTTGGTAGACAACCATTAATTTTGAAGTCCTTATCCAATAACTTGGAGGAAATAATATTTTTTCAAGTTCCTTTGGAATGCAAGAAGTAACTAATGATGTGTTTGTCTAAGGCATAAGGTGAGGACTACTTCTGCTTTAAATTCTGAAACATTCCTGGGAGGATTACTTACCTGACTGGCAAAATACTAATCTTAACAAGTTATATACTGGTCAGGCGTTCTAATTCCGTGCACGAGCCATAACCAGATATTGTCACAATCAGACTGGGTATTATACTTTCTTTTTTGTGATTGCCTGATCTCAGCATTATTCTCAGCAAAAAAGAAACAACAAACAGCCTTGCACTCAGTTCAGATTTTCATCAGTCCAGTAATTTCCAGGGAATACAAATGAAGAATCCATAGAAGTTGTAACCACTAAATAAAATTAGACAACACTTATGGAAGCTGCCAGGAAGCTGATGCTACTCAGTATGCACTTTTAGACACCTCACTTCCAGAGCACTGTCCGTGAACAGTTTCCATGAACATTAACATAAAGAAAATGCACATTAGAACTATTAGTGTCTTATTGACATGCTATTTCAGCTGCTAAACAATTTTTTAATATTTCTACACTAATGACCTCTGGTACCTAACTTGGAATTGAGGGAGTAGGTATTTTCCACTGAATTTCCCAAAATTTCAGGTTAATTTAGGGTTAGAATTCTAGTACAGAAGGACTGCCTAAAGTTTGCTTAAAGGTAACTTGGCAGCCTCCAAGAGCTGTGAGGCTGTATCTGTGTCTGAAAATAGAGCAATGCAACAATTAAAGCAAAGAGGGGATAGAGAAGATCAAGACTAAGCATGCCATTGTGCATTTGGACACCTTTATCGGGGTTGTTCTACCCATTTACTACCAGTATTTAATGCTGAAGTCTTTTCTGAGGAGCTGAACATGATGAACATGATGAACCGAGGACATGCTTGACAAAAAGTTATACCCTTACCTCTTTCTCCTGAGCTAGGTGTTAAACTGGCAGTTTCAGTCCCAGCTATGGGCTCCTCTGAATCTCTCACAGCATACTTATTAATAAAGCGCATGCGTTCCTGAAAAGCCTAGAGATCAAAGTTTTAATCCAGATAAGAAAACTTCTACTGCATACTTTAAATCCCAAAGAATTTTCAAAAGTAGGAATCTGTAAGTGGTCAATAAGACAGTAAGTAATTCTTCAAGTCCAGTGCATATGAGATATTATGCTACTTCATATTACTGGTGAGTACATTTCACTGGTTTGATCTATGAAAACATCACCTCTAACAACAGGAATACCATTAGTGAGTCACTGGGGAGAAAAAAAGATAAACATAAGAGGACCACATTTCATGTCAAAGTCATATTCAAGCCATCTCTCCAATAGATTTTTTTTTTCCTGAAATAATAACCTGTCAACATTAAACATCCAATTTTTCTAGTAATATTTTGGAACCTTTATTTGTTTAGTTTTAATGTGTTGGGTAGAGGAGAAATAAATTAGCATTACTACTTAAAGTTCATCTTTAATTTCTATCATCAAGTGTGTCTTGAGTATATGAGTAAGAATCCCTAAGTAAACCTTTGTGAGATGGTAGTTCAGTAAAATGAAAAGTAGGCAGTACACTTTGAATGGTTTCACTCCACTCAATGCATACTGGGCATACTGGCTATATTTAGTACATATCCCAAATGAGAAAACAATGTTGTCAATAACAAACCTAACACCAGAGTGCCGTATGCAACTCTGCCTGGGGCTGGAATCAGAAAAGATGTTAGGGTTCCCACTGAATCAGTCCTGAGACAGTGAATACTTACACTAAAGATCATCATGCAATGAAATACTGGAAAATCATTGATCTCTGGGCAGTTTAAAATACTCTTTGGATTAAAAAAAAAACCAAACAAAAACCTGAAAAGCAAGGTTCCCTCATAGCTGACTGGACAGTCAGAATACATTCAGCTACTGCACCTCCTTAGGGAAATATCACTTCCTCCTAGGAGCTCCTATACCCTGGTAATTTAGACTTCCTCCTGAGAAATGGGAGCTATGGGTGCAAACCCTTTCAGAGTCAATTACCTTTCGTGCCAAAAACAGGCATCACCACTTCTGCCTGTCTTTTCAGAAGGTGACTTTGGCTCAGTGGGCTTTCTCTTAAGGGCTTGGATTGCCAGAACGGACGGAGAAGCCAAAAGTCAGCCTGGAGTCAGGCACCTAATTCCCAGAGTCAGAGGGCATGTGACGCCTGGAACAGGCAGACGTTGGGGCAGGGTGATCAGAAAGAAAGGAGAAGGGAAACTAGTCTGGATAGCAGACCCCTAATGCAGACCTTCCTTTTTTTTAGCATATTACATGCAGTTGCTGCAATTTTCTTAACAATAGCTGTTTTAGTAAAACGTCACAGACCTAAGGGGCTTTTAAAATTGAACCCTTTAGCTGTAATTCCGTTGATTTTCTGATCAAAAAAGGCAACAGTGATAGAACCAGCATTCTGAAGAGACTCTTTACACATCAAAGGCGATTCATTTCCAGCTAATCTTTAGGAGGCTATATTTGCATTTTCAGTCTCAGCACAGCCAATCAAAGCTGAAGAGTAATGCAGCTCTCCTTAGATCAGAATCTAATAAGTAGTGTCAGAAAAAATTTTGAGCTTTGGATACACAGAAGAGAACTGAGAAAATCTGAAAGTGTAACTGGGAAGACCCATGTCTGAGGTTCATTTCTGAAAGGTATTACAAAAAAGGCAAAATGCTTCTGAGCTGGGGTTTGTGGTCGAGTATCCCTCAATGGTCAATGGTGGTGGTGGTGAAGACTGCATTTTGTTCTTTTATTTTCCTTTTTTTGGTAGTGATGCTTCCAATTCTGAATCAGCAGTGTAACCTTTTGCTTTGCTAGAAAGAACTTGTATTATTTTTCCATCTTAAGCATACGTCATGTCAAAAGAGCCCAGCTGCAGCTGACATCTGAATTAGTATTGCTTCTCCAAAACAGTGAATTCATACAGAGCAGCATGTACAGGCTCATGGGTAACCTGCAACCCAGAATGAATTTGGGAATCCTGGCTGCAGAGGACAATTTGAGTGATGATATGGCCAGGTGCCAGTTCTTCAAGAGAAATCTTTTTGGCATGTTTATAACAGTGTATTTCTCACTAGAATCTGTTCACGCTAAACATTAAACTTGTCACAAGTCACAGCTTTGCAATTGTGTACAGGTAGTGGGCTTTCTAAGGAGAAACTTTTCTCTGTTTCGTAAAGTAGAATCTGAAGTCTCAGTGATCTACAGAACTCTAAAGTAGATGATCTGGATTCTTGCCCAGAATTCATGCACATAATCACTTGATTCTTCAGCCTGTGTAAAATTTCCTGTCTTCCACAGAGTGGTGAAGAGGATAGCCGTATGAAGTCAGGTCTCTGCTGTGGCAACTGCTCTATCATCACAGCAGATCCTGGAACTTGTGAAGAAACATTACTGCAAAGATTGCACTCTGGTATTACCTTGATAGCTCTTCCTGGCTCTGCAGACTCCCATGCTTGTTTCATGGCTTTGATCTCATCTGCTCGCTGGGTGTCTTTCTTCACCTCCAGAATATCTGCCTCTCTCTGTTCACTAACTAGACGTAAAGTCCAGTACGGTTTGTTTGAAGCAGCTTGCTGAAAGTGAAGCATCATAAACATAATGTATTCGTTGGTATACATCTACTACCACTATTTAAGATGAAGTTATGTTTCTGTATCCTGGTAATTTTCCTGACTGATATACATTATACATTGATAGACATTGACATGCATTACTACACAAACTGTGGCTGCCAAAGGAAAGGAAATTACTTTGCAACGTCTGGAAGCTCTTTGTGGTATTTTGTTTACATACTTCCCCCCACTCCCATACAGCATGCTGCACACTCCTAGTTCTTCTGAACAGTCTGTCTGAACAAGAGTATTTTGTAGCGATTTTTCATGCAATTGTCTTATCTCCCTCCCAAGCTTTTTTCCTTTCCTTCCCTCCTTTCCTTCCTTCCACAACCTTTTTCACTAGAAGTCTTACTATATTTAACTAGGCTTTTTGCGTAGAAATACATCTTGCTCTGTCTTATGAGGCATCACGTTCTTTCCAATCACTTCCCAAACTCTCTAAACCACTTTAACGTATGGCTTTTCCAGAACCGTAGGGTACAAATAGTGCCTGAAATGTAGGAGACTATTCTGCTGTCTGACTGATGAATGAGATATTGTGCTGCATATATTTCTGGAAACTGTACCAACTGCAGAAGCTTTAAGCCCAAGATTTAGAAGTAGAGATAGGAGTTCAGCTTTTATTTGAGACTAAAGGTGGGCATCTTCTTTATCTGCAAGCAGTCCCATCTCGAAACTTGCATCTGTTTTAGTGGCAGACTGAAGAACTCCCAAGAACCATCATCCCAGCACGCCTAGCATACCCCAGCACTGGAGCTGAAGGCAGAAATCTTGCACAGCCTAAAGCTGCATTGCATTTCTGTGGCCAACAATCTCAAGTGCAGCCACTCAGACTGCTCTGAAAGAAGGGTTAAGGCACTATTCCGGAACTCTGTATAATTAGGTGTGGATATGAATCACAGGGAAGTTTGCTGTGCAGCAGGTTTAGTCATCAAAACAATTCAGTAGAGATTTCTTCATGAAAAACTCTATGGAGACGCCCTCCCCTTGAACTACCTGCCACGAGGCAGCAAAATTCCCAGCAAAAGCAATACCATTAAACGAGGAGCTGTCAGTTTCTTCTTTGCCTTCCATTAATCTGTTTGCAATCCATAAAGTCAATTATTCCTTTTAAGGCATACAGGCTGGCAGTAGCCTTTCGGTCAACCACAGAACACTCAGATTATCCACCACAGATGAGATGAGTTTGCAAGCAGGTACCAATTTTTCTGCCATTGTATGTCTGCAAGCTAATGACAATTGTGACAAAAGAGACGGGAACTGACTATAGAGGAAAGACCTATTTCATCTCCCTGGGAACAGATGAAAACCACTACAGCGAGGGACTAATGGGACATGAATGTGGCAAATTCATGGAATTTAGTAAACCTTCAGCAGAGACAGAAACTAGACCAACAAAAGGAACAACCAGTAGTTGCTTTATACATAAACAAAGAAATGAGCACATTACATCTCTAAGTGCAGAATACAGGTCTTTCACATGTGTAATTCAATCTCTCTCAGGTGTAAAGCTAAAAAGGTGGCAAAGCAGGGCATAGAGAAATGCAAGGGATACACTAGAAGTGCTAGTAATACTGATCTGCAGAACTGAAAATATCTTTACATTCAGTACAATGATGGCACATTCAAGAAATCCAGTTTTTGGCTTTGTTCTCACCTGAGATTCAGGTCGAGATGCAAGAGATACAAGTGATCCTCTTTCTTTATTGGACTTCTCTTTTTCTGTCTTCTCAGATGCTTTATCTTTTGATTTTCTGGTTGGTTTAGGAATACTTGCAGACTTTTGTCCTTCGAAATAATTGAGCATTAGGGGAAAGCTGTGCTCCTCGTGCTTTTCCCCATGTACTATTCAGATGTAGTTATGATGCATGGTGAATTAGAGGATATCATTGTCATCCATAAACATATTTCCCCATATAATAGCCAGGGTGGAATAACAGCACAAAACAGCCATACAGAAAGACAAGGAGAAGTGAGTTAATTAGTTGACACTTTCAAGTACTACACTAACATTTACTGTTGGACCAAGAAAGAATTTAAGGACAAAACAACTTTTAAAAAAAGACTTACAAGGTGGATATATTGTGACAGCCTTGTCTGTCATAAACAGCACCTTACCCAGGGCTTAACTGTGAGTTTGCCATGGTCCCTGCACACCAGGCACTGCATTGTTGCCTTGAGTATGGGTCAGTCCAAAGACTGCAACGTACAGAATCACAGTCTGACTGTTACTTCTCTTATATAGTCTCATACAATCTCTGTCAGTGTTATGCACCAGGCAGGTGAGAAACTCAAAGTAGGTAAAGTCAATGTTCTCACTGTCTCATATCCTTGTAAGCCTAAAAGTGTGAAGAGCAGAAGGGAAGATATGCCCCACCAAAAATGCAAGGAAGTTAAGGCAAATAAACATATTTGAGATTTGATGCATATTTAAGACATTCAAAATTATCATTCTCAGAACTATCTGAGAATATTTTTGATTAATTATTTTATCAGTACATATGTATGCTATATGTATGCTATATGTTTGAATTAAAGATACTGAGAATTGGCATTTGTAACACTTATTCTGCACTGTCTTAGCTGGTGGGAGCTGTTAACAAGACTTTTTGAATGTCATATTCTTGTTAAAATAAATAAATAAATAAATAAATCCTGTAATAGCATATAGCTTTAATAGCATAAGGAACATGGCAGTTGAAACAACCTGGAATGGACCCACAACACTATGAGAAAGATTAAAGATCTGAGTCTGAAATCTCCGTTTCCCTCCACCTTCATACTGCTTGAAACATTAAAACAAATGCTGAAAACCTAGATTTAGTCGATCCAATAAAACAGGGGATTTCTCTTAGGAAAAAGAGGAAATGAGTGACTGTTTTACAATCTGACAGTAATAACGAGGTACCTTTCACTTAATGCTATGCTTTTCTAATCTCTTTCCACTGAGGACAAATCACTGTGCTGCACGATTTGATCCAAAGTCCACTGAAGATATTCCACTGGCTTTAATGAGCTTTGGATCAGATCTGCAATGTCATGGCTGAGGTTATATGGACATAAGAAATTGTAAATATTAAATATGTAGAAACATACTTATAATACACATATAACTACACATACAAATATATATATATATGTGTATTACATCATACATTATACATGTGTTTATGTATAAATTGTATTATTCTTATCTCCTCATGTTACTTAAATAATGTACAACAGCACCAAAGTGCTAAGCTTAAATTGATTCAGTGCTACCAAGGCATACATTAAAGAATGAAGGCAAAAATTACAGTGGTCTCCACAAACATTGAAGATACTAAAGCAACTCCAGAGGAAATGCAAATATAAAATAAATAGTGATGACATTATTTGAAGTTATAATATCATTACATAAATGGCTTTTCATTTAATTTCACATTATCATAACATATTAGCACCATAAATCAGGCTGCTGTACATGCATTATTCAGTGAATTATTAATTTTTTAAGATAAATTATTTATTGTTTATACAAACACTCAAGAGACATTCAGTGTCATTAGCTAAATGATATCAGACAAAGACTTCCTATGTCATGGGATACCACAAGCTTTGTCTGGCTTCTGTAAATATTTTACAACTCTGAATTTTAACATTTTGATGCTCTGGACTTATTGCATGCACTGAGAAGTTAGTAAATAACAAACAAGCGTATGAAATGACAGGGCTAAAGTGAGGTATCCTGCTTTAAGTCCAGATATGAAGGCTTAGGGCAGGATGTAGTTGAGTGCCTTTAGCCAACTTGTCCAGGTTCCCCCAGCCCTCCTCCTTCCCTCAGCAGAGCGGGCAGTCTCCCTGGTTTTGGGATCATCCTCCAGATATTCCTGGAGGGGGCACTGGCTGGAGTTTGGCACTATAGCACACAGCCCATTCTGACTCTAAGGGAGATGCGAGTAGTTCCTCTGGGTTTTTCCAAGGCCAAAGCCAGGCAAATGCTTTGTATGTGATGTGATAAGAAAGGCAGGGAGATGATACAGAAAGTAAAAGACCATTCCAGCTCACAGCTTATGCATCGATCATCACAAACTCTCAGTAGCAGTTATTGTATATGTATGGCACCAAGAAAAGCTTGGGCATCACACCAACTGACAGTGATAACAAACAGCTGGTAGCAACTCTTAAAATTAGCTTCTCTACCACCTTTCAATTATTTACTCAGAGATTCATTTAGTCTAGTGCCAGAAGGGACCATAGTGATCATCCAGTCTGATGTCCTGTCTATGACAAGCTAAATAATTACACCAAATGATTCCCATCTGAAACTCATAAATTCAGATTGAGATACAACAATTCTCTTTTTTAGGCAAGATAGACAGCTACTCCTGATTTATGAAATTCAAATCACAGAGAATGTATTTTATTCATAGGTAAAATACAGAGGAGTCTTTTGAAGTTTTCTTTGAGAAGATATCATGCTCCCACTATCTGAAATAGGCTCTGAGCATTTAGTGGGATTACCTAATAGTTGCCAGAAATGACTGTTACTTGCTCCATGAGAGACTTTCAGATTTGGTTAGGAAATGACCAAGAACTTCAGATGTTGCTTTTCCTGTCTCTGACTGCACTTTCAGAAGGATTCTTGACACATAGCAACGTCAAAAATCTTTCCAAAGTTGGGCTGATTCAGACACTGAAGTTGCAGTAAAAATACAGCAGGACAGAAGCAAACCACCAATATGGTTGCAGTAGTAGGGTGGGGTTAGAGCATGGCTTAGAGGTCTACAGGTCTTTAAACCCTAGCACGATTATGTATCCTCAGTGACTTATTTTTTCACTGATCACCAGGCAAGTGATTAATCACTACAGACAGGCAAGGTGGGAAAGAGATAAAGAGAGGGAGAACTGAACATCCTGTTAAACATCTCATGGAATCCTGCCCTTGGCACACGCCAGCAAGTTCTCCTGCGGGAAGAGAAAACCTGTGGGAGAAACTTTCCCAGCTCTGCAGAAAAAAAGGAATAATCCAAAGGATATTGCCTCTCCTGCCTTTTCAAACCTACCTCTACTACCTGGTTAGGGCACCCTATCTCCCCCCAGTCTCCCAGTTGGATAGACAGCCTTCTCTCATCAACAGCTAATACTCTTGAGTTAACTTAAGGCAATATATAAAATACATGCTGCAGTCAGCATTCGGTGCATGCTGATGATTCAACTCTGGGATGTGTACAACTGCACAGTAAAACTTCTGATCTTACTACAAGAAAAGTAAAACCAAAGAACCCAAAAAGGCAATAGCTGAAAATCATATATACAAAACGAATCTTAAAATAATTTTTTCACACAGTCAAGCAACTTAAAATGGTATTAGCAGTTGCAAGATTGCCTGCTATTTTTTCCCCTTTTACACAAGAATTATGATCCAGACCTTACTTTTTTTTACTGTTTTTCCATTGAAGTCTTGTCCCATTAACAGTTCCCAATGGAAGGAAAAAAAGAAGAAAAAAGGAGAGAAAAAATGAAGACCGTATAAATAATAAACTATCTGGCACTTTCTAATTTCTGTGTACTTGGGTTTTCCTGGTTAATGACTTTTTAATGTTTTGTTTGTGCAATGTGCTCTTTAATAAAACATTTAATGAGATTTTGTATATAATAAATATGACTAAATATTAGTCATTAAATAACTTTTGCTAACACAGTTCTTTTTACAAGTACTGCCAAACTGCAGTATTAAGGATTTTGAAGAAAGAAAAGAATAACAAACATCAACAAATACAAAATACAAAATTTTCATAGCATCTTTATACTGGACAACTTACTTTCTTAAAAAATGTTCTTAATAAATATTTATAATATCGGTGAATATTGATAGTATAATAGTATGGGCCTTCATTTAAAGGGAGGCTATTTTAAAAGACTTTTGTAAATGCTAATACAAAGCTGAAATATGCTTTTGCCATGATAAATTAGCTGTAATATAAAACTAACTCCAGATGGCACTGTTGTCTTACATGAAAAAGTGACACCTTGAAATGGTGAAAATTTGTTGCAGGAATTTTCCACCTGACTCACTGCAGCTTTCTTAAAAATCACATGGTGAGAGGATGCTTTTTTGGTTACACAGAACATTGCTATTATATGAATTGTGTGCTTGACAACTGGTGCTGGCAGCTTTAAATGGTAAAGCTCACTTTTCAAATTGCTTTAAGACTACTTCACAATCAGAAAAAGATTCAAAGATTAAATGTTGTTTTTTCCAAAATACTTACCTATAGTAAGCACTCCGGATAAATATTGCTGTTAATAGAGATACATAAAATAAATGCTAAGTAGTAAATACAGTAAGTGTTGGTGTTTAAACTTTATGTTTAATATGAACTGTGAAATGGATCTGGGTTACTTTGAAAGGCAGCAATTATGAGAGGACACAGAAATCACAACATTTAAAAAGAGTCCTGAGAGAAAAGTGCTCATTATCACTGACTGTGGCTTGAGTATGGTTGACTGCAAATGAGCCAAAGCATCAGTTAACATGGAGAAGGGAAGCTATTAACTGGAATACTGCTACCTTGAACTAAACGTGAGAATACTCATGATATTGACAAGCTTCAGTAATAACAGCTGAGAACTAGTGAAGAAACTTAGAGATTAAGTGACCTCCTTTGACCTGCAGTTTTACAGACCATGGTGACAGCTGTATGAAAGGATATACATCAGTAGCATGACTGGTGTGTTAAATGCAAGCTGTTACTATGTAGCTGACTCAGAAGGATAAGACAATGCAATAGGATGTCTATTGTAAGAAGCAGTCTACCATTAAAGGGAAAACGAGGAGAATAAATGGGCTCATCTAGGAAGAAAAGATGATTTTGTGAGAATGCAACAAACTAAAAGCAGGTGAAATCACCACTAAAAAAGCTGTGTACAGGCCTATAAGGCTACATGGCATAGGTCCTCAAATATTACTAAAACTGACTAGGAACTATAGTAAATCAACAAGATACATCTTTGTAAAGTTCTGTAATGCTAGCTGAAAAAACACTGTAAAAATCTTGAATGTTGCACTCATCTTAAAACAAGAAATGAAATAATATATGTCAGCAATTACTGCTGATGAATCTAACTTCAGTCCAGGGTAACAGAAACGAAAAAAAAAAATACGACCAGGCATTTAAAATGAAACATGTAACCAGAGTAAGAAGTGAAAAATACCAGTAATAAATAAAGATCAAATCTTCCTAAGAAAATTTAAGGGTATTAGCAAGTGCATATATATGAGGAAGGATAATGCAAATAATTTCTCCTTACCTCATATTTTAAAAATTGAGTTGTAGAACTTTATTATTAATGATATGGGAAATTTACTGAATGGTGCAAAGTAATATTTCAGGTTCTGCAGGAATGTAGGGGTGAGAGCACAGGGGAGTCAGCTGCATGTGTGCATGTGTGTGCGTGTGCGTGATGGTCTGCACCAGCAGCTGGAGTAGGGCTGCAGCCTCAGCTGCTCATATGGGATCCAGGGGCCAACCACTGGGCAGACTAGGTGTCTAAGTCCAGCTGCTGGAAGGGTGAGGCTATTGGTGCTGTCTGTGTTTGTGTGAGTGCTCTGAGTGTTTGTCTGTGATCTGGCTGGCTGGCAATGTATATATGTACATACGTATTGTGTATGCATGTTCTGTGTGAGTGTGCCTGCTGGGACGACATCTTCAGCATCACTGATGGTTGGACCTGGGGACGTGGAGTGGCAACAGCCTCGCCTCTCTCGGGCTGTTGGATCCAGCATGATAAATTTTCCTCTAACATAATTAAGAACTAAATCATTCTGTGTCAGCCCCAGTGGTAAAAGGAGAAGCAAATATGAGACATTTATCTAATTTCTAGGATACTGACTAGTATTCTAACTGCTTTTAATATGTGTTGAGTTTTTTTCTATCCCTTAACAAGAAATGCTAAAAGAATCTGGAAAAAAAAGAAAAGCTTCTGTAATTTCTCTGTCCCCTTCCTGGCTTGAATACACAGCCTGTCCTTGGGACCTTTCCTAGTCTTGCCTCCTGCCTAAATTCTTCTCCTAGCAGCACAGAAGTAATACATATCCCAAAACAGGCCTTTTTTTCCCCTCTCGTCAGTGCATTTTCTTAAATTATCAGCAGGCATGTTGCTGTAGTTTCAGTAGAAACTTCTATGTTTGGAGGTACTTTGTCAGGGCGCTTGTACCTTTGTATTACACTTCATCAGTCTCTCTGACTGTAGAAGCAGTCATACTTCTACAGCTGTTCCAGATTCCTACCTAAAGTTGAGCCTGTGACGGTGTGGTTCCCCACCCCCCAACCTGACCTTTATTTCCTGTAACCCTGCTCAAGCGATAATCACCAGTGGTGGTTGTAATGGATGCGTCTGGTCGTGATGGCTGCATCTGGCTCAAAGTGGATTCGGGGGAGACAGGTAACAACACAATAACAACACAATAGCCAAGTGCTAATTTGAGCAATGCGCCCACCTAACCATAGTGCTGGTCAATGTCTGACTCAAGCCAAATCTGGAAGAAGCTAACATCTGTAGTCGGTATGCAAATATGACTATCAGTCAATCATCTTACCCCATAAATAGTGAGCAGCCCAAGAGCCCTTTGAGCTCTCCTGCATGGCAGCAGGCTGCACAACAGGATCTCCCCTTGAGTAGGGATGCCTCTCAAGGTTATGCCTGCTGCAGAGATCCCTTATTTGTGAATATTGAGAGATTTCGTATTGCAACAAATCCTCAGTAAGTGACTAAAAGCTTGCTAAACTTTGTAAGCTTCGCTAAGATTATATCTTAGATTGATTGTGCACATATAATCCGTTAGACATAAACCGTTAACCAAGTCTGGGACTAGGATTGGATCCATCTGCACCTAGACTCCTCTGAGTAGGATTTTAGAAAGCAAGGGGGTCCTCTCTGAACCTCGTGACTCAACAGGAGGGTCTCCCCGATGCGTCTGACTTACCCTGTCCTCTATGCAGTAAATAATCAAGTGTACCTTGCCATTGAATCTTGTTAAACTACTGCTGCATTTACTATCAAGCTTTGTTAAATCGCTGTTTATACAAATAAACATATTGCTGCTTCTCTCTTACAACTGAGGTGCATCACTCTATCCGTGACAAGTTGGCGTAGTTGGCAGAATAGCAAGTAGTATCACCGACTTTTTATGGAGGCATGGAGTGAAGCTGAGTCCCAACTTCTCAGAATAGTGGGCTCGTGACAACTGGCATAATTGGGAAGCCATTGAAGAGCACCTAGAGGTAACTAGGGGCTGTACAAAGGATGGAAAAGGGAAAGGAATTACCTGCAAGATGCTAGGTACCTGTTTAGAAGCTGCATATCAAGAAAGGGAGAACAGAAATAGAAAGGAGCAGGACCTAGAGAAAGAAATAGAAGGTAGAAAGGCAACTGAGTTGTAACTGTCTTTAAAAATTGAACAACTGCAGAGACAGTTACAGGAGGAAAAGGAAAAAGGACAAAAGTTGGGAGGGAATACAATATACCTTTAACAGACTCCCACAGGGGTATAAACATTCACCAACAATTGCTCATGCCATACTTGCTGAAGTTTACAGATGGTCTCACTCCCTCAAGATGTGAAACTGTACCAATATATAGATGATATTCTGATTGGAGGAAATTCCCCTGAGAAGGTGGAGGAAGTGGCAGCAGCAGTATGGCAAGCACTAGATAAGGCAGAACTTGAAATTCTACATGGAAAATGTCAGGGACCAAGTAAAGAAGTAAAATTTTTAGGTCCTTGGTGGATAGCAGGCAGTCCAGTGATTCCTCCAGATACCTTAAGAAAAATTGAAGAGCTACAAATGCCCCAATCAAGGAAGGAGTTACAACAACTAATGGGAACTTTACGATATTGGAGGAAGCATGTACCTGGATTTTCTATCATTTCTGGTCCATTATACTCACTCTTACAGAAAGGCAAACCCTGCGAGTGGAAGTTAGAACATAAAGAGGTGGTCAAAACTGTAACTGAAGAATTAAAAACATATCAGTCACTGGGACCAGTACACCCCTGCAACTGCATTGTAGCCAAATGAGGTTTCGCCAAACATGCTACTTACTGTAACCTGTTCCAAACTGGTCCCAATGGGCCAAGAAGACCTTTATTGTTTAGCTCAACCACACTTAAAGAAACAGAACAACGATACCCTGAATGGGAAAAGGGA
The DNA here is from genome assembly GCA_013389945.1 of Fregata magnificens. Classification (NCBI taxonomy): domain Eukaryota; kingdom Metazoa; phylum Chordata; class Aves; order Suliformes; family Fregatidae; genus Fregata; species Fregata magnificens. The sequence goes on along the minus strand of WAAD01003500.1, from coordinate 6,772 downwards.
CTTTTATCTTTAGTCTGAGCAGTTAAACAAGTTGAGAAAATATATCAGGGACAACCTGTGCAAACCAGAGGACCATTTAATTTACTAGAAGCAATCCTAAAGGGGACTGCTCCCCCAGAAGGAGCTGCACAAAAACCCACTATCAGAAAATGGTATGCCTACCTAACAGGAGTTGCAGAAAATATGCAATTAACTGAAGGATATACTAAGGTTTCCAAATTGCAGATGCCCATAAACACAGACCCTTTAGCATTACAACATCCTTTTGAACCTTCACCAATTCTGAATGCACCGCCCCTCACTGAGGGTACACCAACAGAAAACATTTCGTTTACAGATGCTTCAGCAAAAAGGGTAAATGGCAATATAAGGCCGTTGCATTAAATATTACCACCAGCAAACAAGTAATAGAAGAAGGTGAAGGCAGTGCACAAGTAGGAGAAATAAGAGCAGTTGTTTTGGCAGCACAGAATGCAGCAAAAATCATGTATGTGGACTCTTACGCTGTGTGGGCTGGTGCCAAACAGTGGCTCTGTCAATGGGAAACCTTGAACTGGGAAGTAAATAGACCCCCAGTTTGGAGAAACAAAGATTGGCAATTATTACTAGACATAGCCAGGGAAACACCTTTCAAGATGGGATGGGTAAAAGCTCATGCTAAAGATAATCAACCAGCCACAAAGTGGAATCAAAAGGTAGATGAGTTAACTAAAATTAGGGAAATCACCTTAAATCTTCAGTGGTATCAGTTGGGAGAACGGTTACATGAAAACCTAGGTCACACAGGTAAGGAAGCTCTTTACTTTGCTGCACAGAGTAAGGACTGGCCCATAAACCGGAAAACTTGTGAAACTATTCTTATAGAATGCCCCAGTGTAGATTGAAATTACAAGCAGATCATCCTGCTAAAGCACCACCTCTACATAGTAATGAAGGGAAAACTTTATGGTCTACATGGCAAATTGATTATATCAGGCCATTCAAATCCTCTGCGGGATATCGATACATCCTCGCAGGAGTAGAAATAGTCTCCGGCTTGCTTATGGTGACTAAGTGTTGGAAAGGCAATGGGCAAAATACAGCGCAAGGGTTATTGTTTTGGTTCTCAAATCTACCTACTCTTGATGTTACCCAAAGTGATAATGGCTCACACTTCTTGTGTAAGGAAGTGCAAGATTGGGCAAAACAAGAAGGAATTAAATGGGTATTTCACACGCCATACTACCCTCAATCAAATGGGATGGTAGAAAGAGCTAATGGCTTATTGAAAAGGCATCTCAAACCACATGAGGCTCAATGGGACATGCAATTTCCCAAAGTACTCCATCAATTAAATAATCGATAGGGGCCTACTGGAAGCCCTGTAAGCCAAGCATTCTTTGTAAAAACTGAGCTTAGCGCTCCATCTACTGGGAAAAGAGAATATCCGACAACCTTACAGCCAGGACAGGCTGTGATGGTCAATTTACCATCCATAGGTAC